>PVHX01009641.1:0-61384 GCA_004024805.1 Geosciurus inauris | reverse complement strand
ATATATGAAAAAATGTTCAACTTCTCTAGTAACTGGAGAAATGCAAATCAAAACTACTCCAAGATTTTATCTCACTCTAGTCAGAATGGCAATTATCAAGAATACAAGCAATAATAAGTGCTAGTGAGGATGTGGGGATAAAGGTACATTCATACATTGCTGGTGGCATTGCAAATCGGTGCAACCAATCTGGAAAGCAGTATGGAGATTCCTGAGAAAACTTGCAATGGAACCACCATTTGACCCAGCTATCCTACTCCTCAGACTATACTCAAAGGACTTAAAAACAGCATACTATATTGACGTAGCCACATCAATGTTTATAGCAGCTCAATTTACAACAGCTAAACTGTGGAACCAACCTATGTCTTTCAATAGATAAATGGATAAAGAAACTGTGGTATATATACACAATGGAATATTTCTCAGCATTAAAAGAGAATAAAATTATGACATTTGCAGGTAAATGGATGGAGTTGGAAAATATCACGCTAAATGAAGGAAGCCAATCCCCCCAAAACCAAAGGCCTAATGTTCCCTCTGATAGTTTCAGAGCATTAATAATAAAAAAAAAGTCTCCCAGTCTGATCCATAATGGGCAGGGGGCATGGGAAGAATGGAGGAATTTTGATTGGGCAAAGGGAAGGAGAAGGGACATGGGGGCAGGAAAGATGGTGGGATGAGATGGCATCATTACCCTAGGTACATGTATGACTGCACATGTGGTGTGACTCTACATTGTGTATAACCAGTGAAACGAAAAATTGTACTCCATTTGTGTACAATGAATCAAAATGCATTCTGCTGTAATGTATAACTAATTAGAAAAAAAAGAAAAAATAAGAATTAGATTTAATGATGTAGCCTCCATAAAAATTTTACTTTAATTACAAGGATAGCATGAGTCTGCTACAGCCCTAAGCCTTTTTAGGCTGTCAAGTTGTCTATTATACTTCTAAACCAATTCCTCTCCACTCAGGAATAATAATAGGAAATTATCTTTTCAGGAGTTTTATCTGCCAGCCAGAATCTCTGGTTTGGTTAGGCAGTCAGGGCTGTTTGTAAGGTGTCTTATGCTTACAAAAACAAATTTCATGCTGAACCCACTATTGCTGTCACTGGCATAAAATTGGGGTATTCACAGAATTATCTCCCAGGAGAATAATCCAAGTCCTTTGATTCACATGCTATTGTGTAATTGATGAAAGTTTTCTTTTCTTTTTTTATAAACCTCATATACACAAAAGCAATCATCATGAAGCCCATCACAGGGCTGTTAACTTCTGTGCTTCTGGACTTACTGCAACAAAGCTCTCAATCAGTTTTATTTCCCCTCACCACAGTGGAGGAAAGAGCAGAAATGAATGGTAAGGTCCTATGCCAGTGAAAAGGGGAGCTGGCATTCCAACATTCGCTTTGGAAAACTTAATAGAAAGAACTGCTTTCTCCACTTATCCCTGGGCAAAGGGTGTGGTCAGACTTTGGCAGAGGAGCCAGACAGACACACAGCCAGCAGTTTTCTGGCCTGGAAAGTCAGCTCCTTTGAAGTCCAGAGGGCAGCCATTCCTGAGTTCACTCTGGGTGACAGTAAGAGTGCATTCCTCTTCCTGCTGGGCCTGACTGTGCCTGTGAGCAGATGGATGAAGATCTTGCAAACCTTTAGTCAGGCAAAACACAGCTGAAAGGGTTGGAGGGCCCTGTGTCTCCCTAGCTTGAGAAGCAGAGAAACTAATATTGTACCTGGTAGCCAGCCTGTAGAGAACTATGATGAAAGAAATATTTTTATTGCTTTTCTAAAATACCTTCTATACAACGATTCCTTCATTTAGGAATAGAGTATTATCCCAAATGCTCTTCTTTAGTAATAAGCAGGTAGGGATTTATTTAGCCAAGATAAGTAGGCTGCCTCAGAGCTTCCCATAGGGAAAACTGAAATATGATTATTCTTTTTCTTCATGTAGTCTCTAGGTTGAAAACTGCAAGTAGAAAGAGGCACAGGAGAAGGATGAGAGACACAGAGCCTTTTTGAGAGTCTACCCCTCTGCTAAATGCCACTTTGAAGGGAAAGAAAAAGTCAAATGGCAATTTCCAGTCCATTCTGGGTTGGCCCCTTGGAGGCTCTGGCTTCTGGGTAATGTCCACAAAGTTCACAAGAGTTGTCAAATGTACTTCTGTTCCTTTCTGGGAATCCTATACAAAGAAAGTCAATGGTAGGTTAGTATTCAGTATCCATTCACAAAGTCCTCCATCTTGGCACTTATTATTTTCCCTGAAGACAGACACCCAAACAAATGCTGTAAGCAAGATACACCTTTTTCTTACATTGGTTTTATGTAATTCTTCTTTTTTTGTGAGACACATGGAAATGAATTTCATAGCAATAGTTCATGACACTAGAACTATGAACAGTTACACCTACATAAAGACTGACTCTAGCTGATCCCATTTGGGGAGCTGCCTGATATCAGAGAAGCCAGATGACAATACTACGGCTGTTCTGTGCTTAGCAGCTCTACCCTATCAGGTCCCAAAAGGCTGCAGGCTTTAAGAAAGCACACATATGCAAGTGGAAGGAGTAAAAAAAAAAAATTGAAATTTCATTGTAGAAAGAAAGGTAAAATTTTATGGAAAAATCAAAGAACTCAGTAATGTAGACAAAAAACGAAAACAAAACCCATCAGGTTCAAACTCTTGGGTTAGAAAGAAAGAATCTGCCCAATCACACACCAATTCAACTCAAACAAGATGGATGTTCCCAGGAGAAAGGACCTTGTCAGGCTGATGCAAATATCTGATCTAACAGACATGGCTTTTGGTTGATATGGCTGCAGCCGATGATGTCAAACACTGCAGTCATGTTTAACTAAAATGAATTTGTTTCCTTCTGACTCTGTGCTTACCAAGCAAACTTCTGATTATAATTTGACAGAAAATAACTACTTTGTAGAACCTACAATGAAGTTTGTCATTGACTTTCCATAACTCTGATGCACATATCATCCACTGTGGTCCCTGAAAATAGTAAGCATCACGCTCTAGAAATGTGATTTTACCTGGAATCACCCTTCTCGGGACTGTATTTTATTTTTGTTTGTTTTAAAAATGGGTGTAGGGCCAGAGCTGTAAAAATCTTACATGTCATGTTGACTCCTTGTTTTGTTTGTTTGTTTTTAAACAGTGAGGCTCACTAGAAATTTGGCATAGAGCTAATGTCACTTCTGAGATGCTGAACCACACACATTCAAGGACAACCACCCTGGGAGGGATTTGTCAAGGGAATCCTAATACCAACCAAGCATCAAAAACTGGTTGAGACTAATCAAAGAAAATTAGAAGTTTTAAGTAGTAAAGAATAATAACTTTCTTTGGATTTGCAAAAGGATTTAGGACTATGACTTTTAGTATTTCCTCAGGAACTTTACAATGAGAAGAGGATATATATTCAAATTTTGTAGCAAATGTGACATTGAAGCATGATATGAGTGTTATTTTATCTCACTGTAGAATACTCGATGAACTACGGTGGTTAGAAATACTTTGAAATGGGAAATAGAACAGGGAATGAATTTACAGTTTTGAGTTCAGTGTTGTCTAGGATTTGACTGACTTAATGTGCTATTCAGACTCTTTTCAGAACCTTCAGGAGGAGGGTGAATTTTTAATTGGCTACTAACAGTTCCAGAAGGATACTCTGAAGAGCTATGGTAGGAACTGGGATACAGGGCTCATGATGGAAGAGTGCAGTATTGCATTAGGAAGCCCACTGCTAAATACCCAAAACATATCCACATACCTAGTATTTATAAGTTTAACAAAACTGGTATGTTAATCTTTACTTGTCTGACTCCTTTAAAACTTATTTAAAAAGTTAACTGACACATAATAATTGCACATATTTATAGGGTACAGTGTGATGTTTCTACGTACATATAACAATGCATAATGACCACATCAGAGTAACTGGCATATCTACAATCTCAATCATTTATAATTTATCTTAGGAATATTCAAAATTTCTGTTTTAAAATATGTAACAATTGTTGTATCTGAATCTTTTTAATTGGTTTCAGAATGAGGCAGGGAAAAGTGTCATTATCCTTCTCAATCTCCCAACTCAGGGAATTTCTGAAGCCTTGAGGCCAGCCTATGTTCAGAACTGACTCTAAGATAACTTACAAGCCCAAGAAGCAAAGTAGGCCCAGGTCTACTTAAATATATATTTTTAAGTCCTCAGTGGGGTTTTGATGGCTAGAAACTTTATATAACAAAAATTGTTTGAACAGAGTTGTTCTTTCAAACTTTCCCAGAATATATGCTCACCAAAAGCTACTACTAGAATTGATATTTAAGGCAGCAGTGTAAAAACACGTCTTTTCCCTCTGTATCTCAAAACCACTTTAAGCCAATGAGAAGCAGATACAAAAATTCCATCTTCACTGAAACAAGGAGCCAAGATAACATATGAAAACAGAAACAAGGGGCTGGGATTGTAGCTCAGCGGTAGAGCGCTTGCCTTGCATGCGTGAGGCCCTGGGTTTGATCCTCAGCACCACATACAAAGCAATAAAGTAAAGACATTGTGTCCATCTACAACTAAAAAAAAATATTTAGAAAAAAGAAAACAGAAACAAGATGGAGGCAAGGTTTCACAGGGGGAATTAAGGCCACCCAAAAGCCTTCAGAGACCAGACTCAAGTGGCTCTTAAAACCTTTAAAGACTCAATAAGAGAGAACAGGGAAATAGGGATAAGCTAGAGAGAGAAAATGGTTACTGAATGATATCCCCTCCCTGCAGTCAGGCAAACTATCCCTTGCCCACCTCAACAAGAGACTGGACAATTTAAGCCAGAGAAATTCTGGACTTAGGGATACTAGGCATAGAGGACAGAATGAGGTATGGAACTAAAAATAGAGAAATTATCCTGAATCATAAAACCTCTTTCCTTATCTAGCTCTAAAATAGACAGACTGTCTTAGACTGGAGAAACTTCTTTGGAAAAAATTAATAGTCCCAACAAAGACACAAAGATACTAACGTTTAGTAGTTCCACAACACCAAAAGCAACTGTACTTACCTTACTGCCTTACAGTGAAGGCCAGTTATTAAGTCTCATCCATGATTACTACTAAGCTTTCAAACAGCTCAACAGCTTGCTCTTACTTTGGATAAACAGCTAGAATTGACAAACTTTGGGAAAATTTCTCACATTAAAAACAATAAAATGAACAAAATAAACAAAGGAATCAGAGACAATAAAAGATGAAGATGCAAACTTGTCAGTATCTTCAAAGATATGTAAGGAAAAGATAGAATAAAAATTAACAAAGTAAAGAGTTCAGAATGGACAGGCAGCTCAGTGAGACAGTGCTTGCCTAACATGCTTGAAGCCCTAGGTTCATCCTTGCATCAAAAAGAACAAAATCAGTAAAATTGTTAACAGATAAATTTGAGGAACTTTTCTAGGAAGAACAAAAAGATAAGAGATAGAGAAGGAAAACTAATTGGAGAATCAATTTAGTGTTCCTATAAAAAAATTAAGAGTTCCAAAAAGAACAGGGCAAGTAGTAAGTAGTAAGAAAGAAATTATTAAACATTTAATAATAACTGATATCTTGCAGTTGAGTTCCCAGAATAAAAAAAAAAAACATAAATTATTCAATGTAATGAATGAAGAAAAGACCTACCCCAGGCTCATATTATGGAAATTTGATACTAGGAAAGAAAGATATTAAAATGGCTTCTAAATGGTTCTACATAGTATTAGAACTAAGAGATAGTGGAAGAATTGTCTTCAAAATCTGGAGTAAAAATAATTTTCGATCTAGAATTTTGTATCTAGCCCAATGATCAGTTAAGCATCATGATGAGGGTTGAATAAAATGGTTGAGATAAATGAACTAATGAAAAAAGGTACTTTACATGAATCTTTGTTTAAAGAGGCTATGAGGATCTGTACTCTACCAAAAGAAGACAGCAAGCTAAAAAGAGAGAAAGAGAAAAAAAGTAGCACCCAATAAACAGTGAATCTGTTAACACAAGTAAGAAATAATAATCCCTGGGGCTGAAGTTGTAGATTAGTGGTAGAGCGCTTGTCTAGGATGTGTGGGTCATTAGGTTCAATCCTCAGCACCACATAAAAATAAACGTATTGTGTCTATCTACAACTTAAAAAAATTAAAAAAAGAATAATCCCAAGATGGCAGTAAAGCCCTGTGATATTTGCTAGATAGCAACTAGTCCACATTACATCATGTAATGAAGGGAATATGGGGGGAACAGTGGAACTGATAGATTATATGGCCAGTTCACCTGTTTTGAAAACTGCATTGAGAGAAATTCACAGAGCTGCTGGAGAGTATGAGAAGTCTTAGCTCTTAGCTCAAAGAAAACTAAGAATTAAATATGAGCTAAGTATAATATCAGGAAAAATAAAAGGTTTCACAAAATATGAATTATTTGGCTTAGTGTGAATATTTATATAATCATAATAATGGAATGCTGAATATTTAATAAAATTTAATGTTTAATAAAATATTTAAGGTAACTACATTGGGAGAGTGGTGGGAGGGGTAGGAGAAAAAGTCACAGATGCTTTAGGAGCTAAGTACATATAATGCTTAGAAATTAAGGTAAATGTCAGAATAAAGGGCTAAAAGAGTTAAATGAGCACAGTAAATTCTGGAGAGCAGGATGGTAAGGGGTGATATGGCACTTTATTTATTTATTTATTTTGTGGTGCTGGGGATTGAAAGCACTTTATTTTTTGTGAGATTCTTCTGTCAGTTTTTGTTTGTTTGTTTTGTTTTGACTTGTAAGGAGTCTGGGCTTTCTTATTCCTTTACCCTTAAGTCACTGTTAAAAGGCCATTTGGGAATGAATCTTCATTCCCACCTACTTCGAAGGAAAAAAAAAAAAAAGGAAGAAGAAGAAGAAGAAAGCTTCAGGCATTCAGGCGCACCTACCAAAAACACAAGGGGTGATGAAAATACAAGATTTACTACAAAAAGCAAAATTGCATTTGAGGAGAGTCAACAGATATCACATTTATGATATATAAAAGAATAGAAGACTCTTTCCCCCCTCAACCCCCACATCCAAGCAATCAAATCCCACCTCTACATCTTCTGAGTTCTACTACAGCCCTCACAGTCTCACTTGGGTCCAGGTCATCCCTCCTGGTGAATTTCCACAGCAGTGTTCTAATATCTCCCCCAGTATTGCCTCACAACTTCCAGGAATGCTGTCTATCTTGTTCACTGCTCTATTTCCAGGCATGGTTCTTGGTGGAGAATAGGCACTCAAGAAAGATATTTTTAACAAATAAACAGTGGAAGTATTTTTGAAGATAAGGAACTAATGTAAAGTAACAAGAGATTAAAAACCACAAGGTAAAGAGCATGTGTCATAGCTATTTAAGAGTCAGCAATTAAGCTGGGTGCAGTGGTGTGTGCCTGTAATCCCTGTGGCTCAGGAGGCTGAGGTGGGAGAATTGCAAGTTCAAAGCCAGTCTCAGCAACTTACTAAGGCCTTAAGCAATTGATACCCTGTCTCAAAAAAAAAATTAAATAAATAAAAAAGGCTGGGGATGTGGCTCAGTGGCTAAATGCCCCTGGGTTCAATCCTTGGTACCAAAAAAAAAAAAAAAAAAAAGACGGAACAAATTCTAGTGTTCTATATATAGCACAGGAGGGTAACTATAACTATAGTTAACAATTTGCTGTATAGCTGTATATTTCAAAATAGTCAGAAGAGAGGATTTTGAATGTCTACCATATAAAGAAATGATAAATGCTTGAGGTGATGGAAATACTAATTAATTTGATTTGATCATTACACACTGTACATATGCACTGAAATATCATTCTGAACCCTATAAATCTGTACAATTACTATGTGTCAATTAAAAATAAAAATAAATTGCCTCCTTAATTTTGTAGAGGTTTGGAACAAATGCAGCTGAGTAGATGGTCCAAGAAACTGAATTACACTTACTGGGTCACTGGATAATACTGACAGTCATCAACCCATTTTAGAATTGGAGTTTGAATACTACACATGATACAAAGTTTGGAATTATGTTCAGTTGAGCTCTGAAGTCTACAGTTTTTCTATTTCCATTTTTAAACTTACGTACAGACAAAACTAGAGAAATCACTATTCAGTGTATGAGCACTATAAAAACAACTCTCTCAAAGCCTGCCTCATTCCTTTTATCAGATAGACAAAAGAGACATACGCAATCAGCACAGTCAGAACGTTTCTTTTACTATGGATCCGGTTCTGTTACATATGGTTGATTTCATTTATTTCTACTTTAAGCTATAATATTTTATGATGTTTGTTTCAGAAATTACTACCAACCATTCTGTTTTAATTCTTTGGGATGTTTGAGAGATATATTTGCTACAATTCACTTTGCAATGCAGCAAAATCCTTTGTCCCCAAATAAGATTTACTTTGTAACAATATGAAGAACTTGGATTAGGTTTTATTTGACTTTGGTATAAAGAAGTACACAACACATACTATATTACATAGTATGAAATCACAACTTTTAAACAAGTACATGTCATTTCCTCTATGACAAATCACTACAAATGAAAATTATTATTATTAAGGAAAAAGCCACGGCTTCTCTTATATTTAAATTTTCATAACTACATTGAGATTATGACTCCAGTGTGCAACTTATTACTAAGCTGTAAGAGTTTTTTTTATTTTTTATTTTTTTTATTTTATTTTTTAGTTGTAGGTGGACAGAATATCTTTATTTTATTTTTATGTGGTGCTGAGGATCAAACCCAGTACCTCCCACGTGCCAGGTGAGCACACTACCACTGCGCCATAACCCCTGCCCCGTAAGAGTTTTTTATTCTATGTAAAAGAACACTGCCATGTATATGTATTGCAAATATTTTCCACTAGTCGGTGGCTTTCCTCTTTATTTTCCTTAAACGTTTTTGTTCATTTTTAATACTTTATTGATATAATTTATAAGCAATTTAATATATACCTTGTGTTTAAAAGTTCAGTGAGATCTGATAGTTTTTAAAAATATTTTTTGTAGTTGTAGATGGACAGCATACCTTTATTTTATTTATTTTGATGCCATGCTAAGGATCAAGCCCAGTGCCTCACACATGCCAGGCAAGTGCTCTGCCACTGAACTACAGCCCTGGCCCAAGATCTGATATTGTATGTTATCTATTAACACCAAAACAAGATGTAGAATATGTCCATTATCTCAGAATTCCTTGGTGCCCTCTTCTAGTCCACTCCCTACCCCTCTTCCTGAAGCAACTACTTTCTGACTTTTATCACTAAAAATTCCTTTTTGCTTTTTCTTACACTTCACATATATGGCATCTCACAATATAATTGTGTGTAGCAGGGGGCTTCTTTCACTGAAACAAAATATTTCTGGGACTCTCCCCATGTTGTTTTATGTACCAGTTATTCATTCTGTATTATTGCTGAGCAGTATTCATTTGTGTCAATGTACCATAATTTGCCCATTCTCCTCATGATGGATATCTTAGTTGTTTCCATTTTTGTGCTAGTATGAATAAGGCTGCTATGAACTTTCTTGTACAAGTATCTTTAGGAGACATATGTTTTAATTTCATTTGGGTAAAAACCTACAATTGTTGGTCATAGACAAGATCAGGTAGTTGTACCATTTTTCATTTCTTTCTTTTTTTTTTTTGGTACCAAGTATTGTACTTAGGGGTACTCGACCACTGAGCCACATCCCACTGCTATTTTGTGTTTTATTTAAAGACGGGGTCTCACTGAGTTGCTTAGCACCTTAACGTTGCTGAGGCTGGCTTTCAACTTGCAATTCTTCTGTCTCAGCCTCCCAAAGTGCTGGGATTACAGGCATGCGTCACCGCACCTGGCTACCATTTTTCATTTCTGAAAAAATGTGTAAGAATTCCAGTTGCTTTACATTTTTGGAATGTGTTCAATATTAGCTATTCTAGTGGACATGAAGTAGTACTCACCACCTAATGACTAATGACTAATTATATTATTTGTTGGATATTGGTTTATCTTTTCTTGTGAAGTATCTTTTCAAATCTTTTGCCCAACATTATTTTTTTGGGGGGCCCTTACATTATTTACTTATAATTACATTTACAATCTAGATATGAGTCTTGTTAGATAATATTTTGAGAAGTATTTTCTCCCAATAGCCTCACTTTTCACTTTCATAATGGTATCTTTTGTTGAGCATATATTTTTTACATTTTATAATTAATGAGTTTTGTTACTTGTCTATGAAATATTTGCTTACTTAAGAAAAAGGAGACTTTATAAATTTAAAGTTTTATGACTTCATAATTTATGTGTTGGTCTATGATCCACACATAAGTGCTTTTGGTATATGGAATAAGATAGGAATTGGAGTTTGTTTTTTCCCCCCATAAGTTCACCCAGTAATTCCTGTTTTATCCAGTTATTCAAGCACTGACGGCTAAATTTTTTTCCTTTTCACATTGGATTGATTTGTGGATCTAATTTTGGATTCTTCAGTCTGTCCCATTGATCTATTTGTCTATCATTAAACTGGAATACCACATTGTCTGAGAATCAGAGTAAGTTTTGAAGTCTTGAGTAAGTTTTGAAAGGCTATTGTAAGTCTTTTGTGTTTCCATGTAAATTCTGGAATCAGATTGTCAAATTCTACAAAAATGCCTGCTGGGATTTTATTGGGTTTTCATCTTATCTGTATACTGATCCAAGGACAGACATCTTATGTTGAGACTTCTCCAGTAATCATTCATTTAGATCCCTTTAGTTTTTCTTACTAATGTTTTATAGCAAAGGTGTATTGCTTTTTTTTTTCTTCTTAATTGTTTCTGGTTTATGTTTTGTCATGCTATTGCAAATGAACCTGCATAAATTCTTTTTTAGAATAATATCTAGTTATTTTTAACTGTTTCCTTGTGTCTTTAAGAAAGCCTAATTTTGGGGCTGGGGTTCTAGCTCAGTAGCAGTGTGCTTGCCTAGCACATATGAGGCACTGTTTTTGATCCTCAGCACCACATAATAAGTAAATAAAATAAAGGTATTGTAGCCATCTACAACTAAAAAAAATTATTTATATATAAATATATATATATAAAGAAGGTGTAATTTTAAGTGCAAACTATATTGTAAGGAGTTAAAGAATACAAATAAGTAAAAATAAGAAATACGAATGTTGTATTTCCACCATTAATACCATTATTAATATCTGTATCTATATATACGGTTACCTACATTTGTATTTTAACCATATGAGATTATATCATTCAGGATATTATATAATCTGCTTTTGGAGAAAATTAACCTTTACCTTTTCATGTCAATAACATTTTTTTTTCCTGTCTAAAATAGCTCACATCTAGGTCTCCCCAAGTATCCCAAAATGTGCTTTAAATCATCCAAATCAGACTCCAATTAGGAACATGAAACGTATCTATTTGTTATATCTACAAGTCTCTTTTAATCTAACATAATCATATATGGTGACTTATATTAGAATCATTAGAATTTATTTAAATATAAATAATTTTGTAAAGGCCCATGTGAAGGAAATTTTTCTTCAAATAAGCATATTATTTTTAAGAAGTTACCTGACTTCTGGCATTAACACTATGACTTTAGGAGAACTACTGACTTAAGGAAAGTTAAATTAAGGAGAATAATCATCTCTGGAAAATAATAAATTATTTATATATAATATTCTTCCAGGGAAGGTACATATTCTCCATTTTTTTTCTTAGGGACAAACACGTTTGAGAGAGAAGCCAATAAAAACTTTAAATTTCCTCACTTATTTTAAAGATGTCAAAGAAGTTTTCAAGATTTTCAAATGAGTCATAGAGAACAAGTTAAAGAATAAATGATCATATATTAGGAAGAGATTTCAAGTAGTTATATATTTAACATATGGAACACTGAGCAAACTTTAAAAAGTTCTTTAAAAACAACTCAATGATCTAGGTGAGTTTCTTTTCTACAGGTTATTACAAAAAAGAACCATGGAAGGGGGCAAAGTACTTTTATGATCTAATAACTCATGAAGAGATAAAGACAAACAGTGGCTGACTGATGCCAGAAAAGGAAAGGCTTTAGTGACAGAAACTTTACTGACAAGGCTGGTGATGAAGTCCCCAAGGAGAAACAGAATGCCTTCTTACGAAGCCAGCCACTTCCTAATCCTTTCTCCTGTAGCAATTATTTCTAATATCTGATATTGAAATATTTTTAAATTATTTTGCTTTGTGTTCCTTATCTTTCTTTAATATACTGCCTGTTTCATTATGTGATTGTGTTAGAGGTTCGTAGACTGGCTTCAGGACATAGATAAATCCCTTGAAGGAAGTGTTGTGTGTGTGTTTTTCTAGTAAGTCAGTAACTATCAATGGATTCTCAATGGGGCCCATAAAATTAAAAACCACTAAAACTAATAGGTAACTAGGTCAGCAGTTTCTCTAGCATATGCTATTTGACTAAAGTATAAAACAGAGCCAATTTTCAATTACAATGAATAAAAGACACTTATTAAATAAAACAATATAATTATCTTTGCAATCTGGTCAGCAATGAATTCTTTTTTTTGAACCAGGGATTGAACTCAGGGGCACTCAACCACTGAGCCACAGTCCCAGCCCTATTTTGTATTTTATGTAGAGACAGGCTCTCACTGAGTTGCTTAGCACCTCACCATTGCTGAGGCTGGCTTCGAACTCACGATCCTCCTGTCTCAGCCTCCCAAAGTGCTGGGATTATAGGCATGAGCCACCACGCTTGGCTAGCAATGAATTCTCTGAAAGTGTTTTGCAAATTGCAAATTGTGACCCCATAGTGGGTTGTGTCTAGCATTTGGGAAAAAAAAACAAAGAACAATGAATAAGCTAGAATAGAACAGAAAATATCACAGAGTACACTGTATACAGTGAAAGTATTGTTTTATAAAATGCTACTTCAATTTCGTATTTATGTGTGTTATAATCTGAGTCATGATGTATACATGTGTTTTAACACATTTCTTACTCTGGGTGACAGTTAACAAAAATTGAAAACTGCTGCTCTTATACCTATTTTTTTCTGTTTTGCCTCAAAACTCCTTTATATGGCATTTCTATGGAAGCTTAGAACAAAAAATAATAACAATTATTATTATAATGATAAAATAATAACAATTATACAATTATCAATATATACTGAGTATTTGCTGTGTGTCAGGAACTATGTGAAATGTTTTATAATCTTAATCTGCAAAACCAAATGATATTATCAATTTTTCTCTATTTTTAAGAAAAGAATACAGATTTAAAGAAGTAATATACCTTATTTATACCTTAATTTAGACCTAGGTCTGACTCAAAGCCCATGCTTACCACATAAACTTCAGGCAATAGATCTCCTAGAAAATCTAAAAAGCAGATGATTCATTTGATGATAAACATGAATTGAATATTATAATTTTAGATGGGTTTGGAGCCTTGGTTCTGAGATGCTATAATATTCTTTAAACTCGCTTGTTTTGGTTTAAATTGCTATGGAATATTCTATAAAACTAGTTATTTTTTTAAATAAAAAAGTTTATATGCATACATGAGATGAAAGTATTTTGTCAATCCCCAAACTTAAAGAGCTCTTTAAAGACCTACATTAAGCCAGGCACGGTGGCGCAAGCCTGTAATCCCAGCACTTAGGGAGGCTGAGACAGGAGAATCGTGAGTTCAAAGCCAGCCTCAGCAACGGCAAGGTGCTAAGCAACTCAGTGAGATCCTGTCTCTACATAAAACACAAAATGGGGCTAGGGATGTGGCCCAGTGGTCGAGTGCCTCTGAGTTCAATCTCCAGTACCAAAAAATAAAAAATGAAAAACCTACATTATATAAAATTATAAGGAGCAGAGCACCTTATAAGTAAAGTTATTTACTTTATGTGTTTCTTGTGAGAATTCGAACCTTATAAGAAACACATAAAATTACTACCAGTACCTCTCAGGTAGTGTTTAATAAATACCTAGCTTTTATTTTATCAAATAAAAAGATAGGGAAAGGTACAGAGTTTTTTGCTTAAATTTTCTCCTACTTTACAGTTTGCCCTTAGGAACTCCCCCCAAATTTGCTAGTTCATGTTTTATAGAAAAGAGAATCTAAAGTGTTTCTATAGCCACATCTATATGACAAAAAATCATTTACAAATGATTTATACAGCAGCTTGATTTCGAGGTTCATAAAACCCAATGCCTGAGCTGGGTGCGGTGGCGCACGCCTGTAATCCCAGCACTTTGGAAGGCTGACAGGAGAATTGCAAGTTCGAAGCCAGCCTCAGCAATGGCGAGGTGCTAAACAACTCAGTGAGACCCTGTCTGTACATAAAACACAAAATGGGGCTGGGGATGTGGCTCAGTGATTGAGTACCCCTGAGTTCAATCTCTGGTACCAAAAAAACAAACAAACAAACAAAAAAACTCCAATGCCTGGCAGCCCAACCAGATAACCTGAATGGGAGGTTGAAGGGCAAGAGTAGGCATGTGAGTTGTGTGTATGAAGGACTGTGGGGTACACTATCTAAAAGAAATTAGACATTATGATTCAGTGAGAGAAGATTTTATGTCATGCAAGAATATATTAGGGTCTATTGTCAGATTATTAAGGAAAGTCAGAAATCTGGATGTCTAGGTAAAAATTTCCTGATTTTTACATATTGGCACAAATTAAAATAACAACAACAAAAACCACTTTGTGAGCCAAACGAAACAAGTCTACCAGGTAAATATAGCCTTAAGCTGCCAGTTTCCCAACTCTGCTTTACTTTTAGGCCATCACATCAGGTACATAAGATGACTGACCCAGTCTAGGTGAGACCATTACCAATGACAAGCTTTCAAAGGGTGGCCAGTGGGGTAGGGAGAAGAATCTCAGAATATATATACTCTGTAAGTATAATTCCTTTTCATCTTAGAAGCTTTGAAACCTGGATGTCAGCTTTCTTTGGATAAGCTATTGCTATTATGAGAAAAAATTCCACAGGAGGCTCTGAGAGACAAGTCTGTGTGGATAGGAAAATGATTTAAAGTGAAGGACACATCATCATAAATGTGTAAGGAAGCCAGGCGCGGTGGCTCACGCTTGTAATCCCAGCACTTAGGGAGGCTGAGACAGGAGAATCACAAGTTCAAAGCCAGCCCCAGCAATGGCGAGGCGCTAAGCAACTCAGTGAGACCCTGTCTCTACATAAAACACAAAATAGGGCTGGGGATGTGGCTCAGTGGTCGAGTGCCCCTGAGTTCAATCCCTGGTGCTAAATAAAGAAAGAAAGAAAGAAAGAAAGAAAATATGAGTATGTTTATGAGATTTCAGGAGAAAATTTCCTTTGAAGATTAAAGAGACTAAAGAAATCCTTCTAGATAGATGATAAAGTTATCTTTATGACAGAAGGAACTATTTGCATGTAATTAACTTTTTTGATATAACACTATTGTTTCATAACTCCTTATACTTTTAGAGAAGCATGGCATCTTTCATGAAGATGAGCTTCTCAAATGAGGCCATTAAGTTAAAATTTTTATATAGTTAAAATAACCTTTGCAAATTCCTTAAATCACCTTTGAATTCTTTTAGTATATACAACACTAGCTCTTGATAAGTTGAAGACAATTTACTTCATCATTGGAATAGGTACTGTTTCCTCAGTTATGCATGATTGAAACACAGTTGTAACTCAACTGTTACCCACTTAGGGTAGGCAGATTTAATGACTGTAAAGTCTGATTTTATATATAGAGAAAAATAACTTGTTACCTCTGTTAATTACTTGAAGAATATATATTAAAATATCTAGATGAGAAAGTGGCTGTAATCTGGGGACAGGAATTAAAAAAAAAAAACAATTGGGAAAAAATGGATATAAGTTACATTCACCCTGACAAAATGTTAATTTTAGTAACCAGGCAGAGAGGATAGATTTGACAATTGTTGCCAGTTCATTCTAAATAAACATTGTTTGGTAACATAAACTCTCAGAAGTAAAAAAAAAAAAAAAGATCTCCTCATCAAATGGCTACTAAGCCAATCTAAACTTTGTAAGGTATGTGGTCCCTTATGAGTCATGACTTACCTGTATGGCTTTGTAGTGGTATAGGAATCGGGTTCCTGACACTTGAGCTTGTGGGTTGGACTGAAGGCCTACATATGCCCACAACACCTGGATCTCCAAGGAAATGGGTATGATACAGCAGGAAGTACAATTCATAGCCTGCGAAAGGTGAAGAAGAAAAATGCCTGAATGACCAGATGGCTGCCTATAGTCAGTCACCATTCATTAAGTAGCCACTCTTTCTTAAGCATTATAAAATAATACAGAAAACAGTGTGGCTTAGAGGAATCACAAAAAGTTCACAATAGACAATAATACTGTTCTCAATCTTAAAAAATTATCTTTGAAAATGGAAATAACTAAGAAATTAACAAAAATGTGCAATGGTTAGAAGAAACAGTCAGTGAGTGATGCATAGTCATTGCTATGAAATGTCAGAAGAAAGCCATTTCTGGCTGGGGATGGCTTTGTGGAACCAAGATAAGTAATATGTAACCAGGAGAAACAGACAAACGTGGGTTTAAAGGGGACAATATAAAAAGGTGTTCAACTATACAGAACATTCTTCAGGACAGACCATGTGTCAGGACACAAAATAAGTCTCAACAAATTTAAAAAATGGCAAAATCATATCATGTGTCTTCTCTGAATACAATGGAATAAACCTAGAAATCAACAAGGGGAACTTTAGAAACTATTATTAGGAGATACATGTATCAACATGCTCTTGAACAAAAAAAGGGACCACTGAAGAAATTAAGGGGGAATTTAAAAATTTATTGAAACAAATGAAGATGGAAATAAAAATACCAGAATTTAAGGGTTAGAGTAAAGGCAGTACTGAGAGGAAACTTTATTTCAATAAGTGTCTACATAAAAACAAAGTAGAAAGATTTCAAAAACCAATCTCATGATACAACTTAAGGAACTGGAAATACAGTAACAAACCAAATCCCCATAAAACAAAGATCAGAGCAGAAATAAAATAAATATAGACCAAAACACAATATAAAAGATCAACAAAATGGCCAGGCGTGGTGGCACACTCCCAGCACTTTGGGAGGCTGAGACTAGAGAATCGTGAGTTCAAAGCTAGCTTCAGCAATAGGCAAGGTATTAAGCAACGTAGTGAGACCTTGTCTCTAAATAAAACACAAAATAGGGCTGAGGATGTGGCTCAGTGGTCCTGAGTTCAATCCCTAGTACAAAAAAAATAAATAAATAAGATCAACAAAATGAAGAGTTGGTTTTTTTGAAAAGATGAAAAAAAAGGGCAAGTCTTTCACTAGGATAACAAGAGAGAGAGAGAGAGAGAGAGAGACACCAAATAAATACAATCAGGGACAAAAAAAAAAAGAAGACAAAAATTACAACTGGGGGGCTGGGGTTGTTCAATTTTGGTTGGTTATATGTGTCCAGAAGTATATCCATTTCTTTTAGGCTTTCCAATATGTTGGTGTACAGTTGTTCATTATAGTTACTAATGATGATCTAGGATCATGCCTAGCATGTGTGAGGCACTGGGTTCAAGTCTCAGCACCACATATAAATAAACAAAATAAAATAAAGGTCCATTGACAAATAAAAAATTTTTTAAAAATTATAACTGATACAAAAGATCATCATTAGGAACTATAATGAACAACTGTACAACAACATATTGGAAAGCCTAAAAGAAATGGATATGCTTCTGGACACATATAACCAACCAAAATTAAACCATGAATACACAGAAAACATGAACAGGCCGACAATGAATAAAGAGATTGATTCAGTAATTAACAAGTCTCCTAATAAAGATATGACTTCACTGCTGAATTCTATCAACGTTTTAAAGGAGAACTCATATCAATTCTATTTAAATTATTCCAAAAAATTGAAGGGAAGGGAACCATTCTAAACTCACCCAGTATTACCCTAATGTCAAAACCAGAAAGAAAAAATAATAATAATAAAAAAAAAAACTATAGACCAACATCCCTGGTGAACATAGATGCAAAAATTCTCAAAAAGAATTAGTAAGTTGAGGGGCTAGGGTTGTGGCTCAGTGGTAGAGTGCTTGCCTAGCATGCATGAGGAACTGGGTTCAATCCTCAGCACCACACTAATAAATAAATAAACAAACAAACAAATAAATACATAAATGTATTGTGTCCACCTATAACTAAAAAATAAATATTTTTAAAAAATTAGTAAGTTGAATCCAACAGCAAATCAAAAGGATCATATCTATAATTAAGTAGGCTTTATCCTAGGGAGGCAAGGATGGTTCCATATATGAATGTCAATAAATGTAATAATATCACATCAATAGAATTAAATACAAAACCCATATGATCATCTTGATAGATGCAGAAAAAAATTTGATAAAATTCAACACGCCATTATGATAAAAACTCTCAACAAATTAGATACAGATGGAAAGTACCTCAACATAAAAAGAATATATATGACAAACCCATAGCCAACATCACAGTGTACAGGGAAAAGTCAATATTTTCTCTAAACCTGGATTAAAACAAGGATGTCTACTTTCACTACTGTTATTCAATACAGTACTGAAAATGTTAGCCAGAATAATTTGAAACAAAGACATAAAAGGCTTACATATAGAAATATAGAAAGTAAAGTTATCCTTGTTTGCAGACACATGAGTCTATAAATAGAAAACCTAAAGACTCCATCAAAAGACTTTTAGAGGGGCTGGGGCTGTAGCTCAGTGGTAGAGAGCTTGCCTAGCATGTGTGAGGCACTGGGTTCGATCCTCAGCACCACATAAATGTAAACAAATAAAACAAAGGTACAAAAAAATACAATAACATTTTTAAAAAAGACTTTTAGAACTGGTAAACAAACTTAGTAAAGTCGCAGGATACAAAATATACAAAATCAACATATGAAAATCAGTATCATATTTATATGCCAGTAACAAACTTGCTGAGAAGTCAAGAAAACAATCTCATTCATATTATCTACAAAAAAGTTAAAATGTCTAGGGATAAATTAAACCAAGGAAGCAAATGACTTCTGCAATAAGAACTATAAAACATTGACGAAGGAAATTGAAAATGACTCACAAAAATGAGAAGACTTCACACATTCACAGATTGGAAAAATTAATACTGTTAAAATGTCCATGTAACTGAAAGTAATTTACAGATTTGATGTAGTTTCTATCAAAATACCAATGGGGCTAGGTCTGGTACCGCATGCCTGTAATCCCAGCAACTAGGGAGGCTGAAGTATGATGACTGCAAGTTCAAGGGTACCCTCAGCAACCTAGTGAGGTCTTAAGCAACTTAGAGAGACCCTATCTCAAATTAATAAATGGGCTGGGGATGTAGTTCAGTGGTAAAGTGCTCTGGGTCTAATTCCTAGTACCAAATAAAGAAAAAGACAAGACAAAACAAAAACAAAAACAAAACAACAACAACAAAACCCCCACAAAAACAAAAACAGTGAGGTTCTTCACAGAAATTTTAAAAACATTCCTAAAATTACTATGGAAGCACAAAACAACCCAAATAGCCAAAGTAACTTGAACAAAAAGAAAAAGCTGGAAGCATCACATCTGATTTCAAGATATACTACAGAGTTACAGTAAGCAAGACAGTGTGTTACTGGTATAAAAACTGACACATAGATCAATAGCACAGAATAGAGAATCAGAAATAAATCCACCTATCTACAGCCAAATGATTTTCCATAATGGTGCCAAGAACATATAATAGATATTCATAAGTAGAATAATGAAACTTGACATTTCTCACTGTATATAAAGTCAATTTAAAATGGATTAGACCTAAATGTCTGACCTGAAACTACGAAACTACTAGAAGGAAATGAGAAACACTTCAAGACACCAGGATGGGCACAATTAACACAAGCAAAAAGAGACAAATTGGATTATATTAAACTAAGAAGCTTCTGTATAACCAAAGAAACAGAATATATAAGGAACTCACAAAAATAATCTGATTAAAAAATGGTCAAAAGATCTGAACAGATTTTTCTCAAAAGAAGAAATACAAATGGCTAACAAGTATATGAAAATAGACTCAGTGTCACTAGCTATCATGGAAATGTAAACCAAAACCATAATGAGATACCATCTCACTCTAGTTAGAATGCTATTATCAAAAAAACAAAACAAACAAACAAACAAAAAACCTCATAAAAACAACAAATTCTGGCAAAGATGTGGAGAAAGGGAAACTCTTTTACACTGCTGGTGGGAATGTGAGTTAGTATTTCCTCAAAAAACTAAAAGCAGATACACACATGGTCTGGATATCCCACTTCTGGGTGTATAGTCAAAGAAAATGAAATCTACATATCAAAGAGAATCCTGCACTCCCATGTTCACTACAACATTAAACACAAGCCAAGATAAGGAATTAACTGAGGTATTCATTGATGGATGAAATAAAGAATTGGAGGATATTACGTGAAATAAGCCAGACAAATACCACATATTCTGGTTCATGTGTGGAAGCTAAAAAAGTTGATCTCAAAACAGAAGAGAGTGGAATAGTGATTACTAGAGACTAAGAAGGGTCAGTGCAGAGAAGAAGGCTGAATAATCAGTAACAAAATACAGTCAAATAGGAGGAATAATTTCTAGTGTTCTATAGCATAGTAGATATCTATAGTTTACAATAATCTGTTATGTGTTTTATGAGGAATTTGAAAAGAGGAGCTCAAAGGCTTCAAACATCAAGAAATGAAAAGGAGATGAAAACACTGATTACCCTGATTTCATCAGGACACACTGCAACATGTATTGAAATATCACATTATATTCCACAATTATTATTTATTAAAAAGAAAAAAATTAAAAAGGCATACAACTAAAACAGCATGTGATGCCATGTAGAAGGATAATATAACAGAAATGAATAAATATAAATGATAGTTACTGAGTATCTCCTATGTGCCAGGCATGTGTGAGGCAATGGCCTTGAGCAGACCACTTGGCTAAAGTCAAGGATATGAACATAGAAGCAGTGAAAGATTGAAGACACATTAGAGTTAGATCATGAAGTCCATTCAAGCTGTCTGTTTTAATATGACTTCAATTTTAGCATATATTTTTATATAAATATAAAAATGTGAATTTTTATAACCACAACAGAAAGAGCTCAATTTCAACCTCATGAAAGAAGTTGTACTAACCAACTATTTAAGAATATAAGAATTTGGGGCTGGGGTTGTGGCTCAGCGGTAGAGTGCTTGTCTCGTATGTGTGAGGCACTGGGTTCGATCCTCAGCACCACATAAAATAAATAAAGGTATTGTGTTCATCTATAACTAAATAAAATATTTAAAAAAAAGAATATAAGAATTTAATTATAAATTCTAACCAACTAAGAATATACTAATCAACTATCTAAGAATATAAGAATTTAATTATAAATTCTAACCAATTAAGAAAATAAGAATTTTTAAGAATATAAAAATTTAAATATACAGTGTAGTTTTTTTAAGAAAATACTTTTTAGTTATACATGGACATTGCTGAGGATTGAACCCAGTGCCTCACACATGCAAGGCAAAGGCTCTGCCACTGAGCCACAACCTCAGCTCCTATGGTGTAGTTTTGAACCACAAAAAAATCTCTAGATTTTCTACCTTCAAGTTTTTTCTAAGTAAAGAAAGTAAGTTAAATGTAAAACTAACTTGAAATAATGACTTTAAATAAGCATGCTTTTTTACATTCTTCCTGTGTGACAAACACATTATCTATAGAAACAAAGCTGATTTTAACCTTACTTTCCGTAACTTACAAAGTTGGAAAACAAGTCACTATCAGAAAGTGAATTTCTCTCCTTACTGAGACACTGCAATTCTTGCTGAGGATCCTGGTCCACCCTCCTTTCTGAGCTGGGTCAGCATTACCAAAGATGGCAACATACTCTGGTGTGGGCCTTCCATGAAGAGTCTGATAAATCTCTTGCTGCAAGTGGCTGCAATCTGCCTCTGTCAGCCTGTAATTAAACACCACAGAGGCTGGAGTCCAATGCTAACATGTAACCATATTAGTATATGAATCCAAACATTAGAAATAATATTATGAAACAGATTAGAGGAAATAATGCTTAGTAGGCCTTAAGGATTATCAGAAAAGTCTGAGCAATATAGTATTATTTAAAGACTATTTCTAACTAGCATTTTTCTGAACTGTCATTTAAAATATTAATAAGTTACCATACCAACATATTCTCTACAAAAAGAGACAAAATTGTGAGAAATGTTACAGAATCAAGTATCACCTGAACTTGCAACCAGATATTGCATTCACTCCAAACTGTACTTCATGTCTCTTAACAGAGCAAGTTCCATATCCCTGGCTTTGTAAAAGGGTCATCTGAGGTGGAAAAGTGATGGTCAAGGAAATCATAACAGAAAATAGGAACTGATAGAGGCAGGATTGGAAAATGTATGCTTCCATTGTTCCCTTAACACTACCTGAATTTTATTAATATCATGATGTCATTTAAGTTACAAATTTGTACTTTTTTCCTCTAGTAATTAAAAAGCACAGAATTATTCTTTTTCCAAAAATAGTTAACCATATTATTAGTATAGATGTATCTAATTAAAATGAGCAACAATTAATGCAATTCTCACCTTCAGACAGTGTAACAGAAGTTTAAAAACCTTTGTTACCACTGGCATTTGGGAACACAGTGTATTAATCATTGAGTAAACAAGGTGCTGAACACCTAAAATTGAAGGAACCTTGAGAACTGGAAAATCCAAAAGATCCACTGCTGCAGCATTTCTCGTTAACCTGCAACAGGCTGCCCAACTCCAAAAAGGATACTGAGTGACTTGTATCACCAGTTAGAACCAAGAGTGGCTTCCCAACAATATAGCCTGGATTCCCACTTCTAGGACCAGTAAGAAAAGCAGATGTGGTCTGTTGAAAGGCCTGCAGAAGGAGTAAAGAAAAGTCAATTCTTGTGAAAAGCATGCTTTTCCATCTTGCACTGCCTAGCTTCATATCTTTCCTTAAGTCAATGCAATAAATGAGCTGCACTGAACAACTTGGCTTCTTTCTACAGTATTTTACAATTCGTATTCCAGTGTCTCCCTTATTTTTTCACTATAATAAATTGAGTGATCCAAATATTAAAATTCATAAGTTAATGTTACCAAGGATTACAACCAAGGACCTATCAAGGATTCCTTAACTCCATTTCTCAAAAATTACTATCACCATTATTATTATTTTTTGGCACTGGGAATTAAACTAAGGGGTGCTTAACCACTGAGCAATGTCTCTAACGCTTCTTATTTTTTACTTTGAAATAGGGTCTCCCTAAATTCTTAGGTCCTCACCAAGTTGCTGAAGCTGGCTTTGAACTTGTGATTCTCATGCTTCAACCTTCCAAGCTGTTGGAATTTCAGGTGTGTGCCATTGCACCTGGCACCTTTATTATTTACGGATCTATTGATCCTGCCTGTACTCAGAGGAATTTAAATGTAATTTAAAAATATATTTCAAAGAACTATAGGTGTTCCAGGGAAACTTTGAAAGACACAGGACTTGGTTGATCACAGGGTGAAGAACTCTGCCAGGTTCAAAGAGAGGAGAGAAGTAGAAGGAAGCCAAAAGATGGTGATCAAGGCTATAAACTTAAATTTAGTAGAAATAAAATGATGAAATGTTCATAAATATGAGAAAATCTAGTTAAAAGAATTTCTGTGGGATGCTGAGTTCATGATTCAAAATGACTATTTAAAACAGAGTTCTGACCTGAGTACCATTTTTCTGGGCATCAGAGAATCAGAGAAAATGTTAATAAATATGTTGAATACCATCTCTTGTAGTTAAATTAAGAAATATTTAATGTGAAAGTCTCAACTGACAGATTGAACTAGGTTTTCCTATCTTTATTCTATTTAACATGTATTATAGAAGCAGATGATTATTTCTAACCTGATAATTCTTCCCCCCACAGTCCCCTATAGAGAAGGGCTCTAACCCTGAAGTGAATGATGAATTCTTGCTGTAAGGAAACATCTGGCTCAATGGTCAGGTTGGTTTGTTTAAAACTGACAGAAACTTTCTGGATTCCAAAGGTCCCATTGGTTTCTATATCATAGATGACCTGGAATGTAAAAGAAGCAATTAATAAAATAGTTACTGGATTGATTATGTGTAGGACAGAAGATTTTTTTGTGCATAACTGTTTTATTCAAACTGAATGAGTGAGTAAAAAAGTAATCTTACACACATCAAACACAAATACCATGAAAAAATAAGAGGATTTTATTAGTTACGTTACATTTGCATATAAAGAGATAGAACTTTTTAAAGAGATCATGGAAAGGGTGACTTTAAGAACAGTAAGTTTTAATTTTGGCCAAGTACTAGAAGCAGAGGCAGAGGTGAGTATTGAATAGAAACTGAGTTACTTGGTTCCCACAATGTCTGACAATAAATAAGAATAACAGTTGGAAGCTAGACACAGTATCTGGTGTCCATAATCACAGCAACTCAGGGAGGATCCTGAGTTCAAGTCCAGCCTAGGAACTATAGCAAGACTCCAACATGTCAAAACACATTCTATTGTCATGTATATCTAAAAAGAACAAATAAAAAAATGTTTAAAAGATAGCTGGGAATAGAAGTCACAAATAATTGAAGGTAACTTTAAATTTCTGAGCACTGTCTTTATAATGATCCTTTAATAATTACTTCTTTAGGTTGGATTCATAGAAGAGAGAATACAGAAACAGAAACTGACTAATCTATTTCAGACTTTCAGATGACTCTAGCTGTGTCAACAGAAGAAAATGTGATCAGGCAGTAAAAACCAGTAACAGACTGCATATGGGCAAAGGAAGAGTAGTTAGGAGTAATTTTAATGTTCTGAACCTGAAATACTGGAGGATGGTGGCAATGGACATGACTGAACAATGGTAGAGAGGAAGTCACAGGCTCATCTCTTGACATGCGAAATTTCATATAATGCACAAAAATTCAGGTGGGGTCAGTTTAGCAATTAACCCAGGATGAGGCACCTCTAGAAATATCGATCCACATACATCATTAGTCCAGCATCCTTACCTGGGAAACAGCATTCTGACAAGTGTTTCCAACCAACAGAGGAGGACTGGCTTGTGAGGCAAGTGTTACAGGAACCTGGAACTAGCAAGAGAAAGAGGAAAGTCAACTAAAATTGAAAGCTGCATTTTTTTCTTCTAGCTACATGGCATGCTAAAATGAGCATTTTTCCTTCCCCTTAACCATCCCTTTTCTCTCTCCTTCTTCCACTGCCAGCCTACAACTTAAGTTCAAGTCACTCTAAATCAGCACATTTCAAAAAATATTTCTTAAAACACTAACTTTGTGAGATATAAAATAAGGATATAATTTTAGAAATACCCTATTAGACACTCCCCTCAGAGATTGAGGCCCTCTCACCTGTTAAAAGACTCCAAAAAGCCCATTCCAAATGTATTTAACTTTTTTAACTCGATGTTTTCCAGACTTATCAAATACTTCATTAATCTTTACTTCATAAGAAGCTATTAACCATATTGACCACTCTTTGGAAAGCATTGTTTTGAATTTTTTTGTGTGTGATATAGAGGGTTGAATCTAGGGGCATTCTACCACTGAGCTACCTTCCCAGTATTTTTATTTTTTATTTTGAGACAGGGTCTTTTAAGTTTCCCTCAATGGCCTTGAACTTGTGATTCTCCTGCCTCAGCCTCCCAAGTGGCTGGGATTACAAGCTTGTGCCCCCACACCCTGCTTAAAAGCACCATTTTAGATGAACACATGATTATGATACATCAAGATTACATTTTCTTCTGCCATTACAATCTTGACTGAAATTGCCTCAGATGTAAAGGAGCCAAATATAATTTTTCCTTTTTCCTGTTGAATGGTATCATACCTTCATATTCTGCAGATCATTCATACCTCTTGGAATCTAGAAAGTGAACAGTGAAGACACAAGTGTGCACATATAGACCTTGTTGTTTCATATTACCACCAATAGCTTTTGATTGAGGGGTTGGGGAAGATCAACACATTAGAATGATTTGCTTACTATCTTGCACTTGACTCTTCCTTACACTAAAATGCCAGGGTATAGAAAGCTAGATGGAAAGTAGGATAGACTACAGTACTTACCTACCCTGTCAGAGCTCTATTGAATAGCAAGAGTTATAGTGCAATAATAAGATGTCACCTCCTCTTATCCTCCCAAGCAAAGCCCACTAGCCAGGAAGGTAATAATGTCTTATTATGGATATATATCCCTGTTTTCTTTCATATTTATTCAGATGATAGTGACAGAGTGGAAAGAGAAGGACACCTACCTTCAAGACTGTGAAATTATAGTAGGAGGCAGCATCCAGCGCTGGATCAAAGGTACAGCTACTTGCCAGGTTTTTGAAGAAACGAGTGCAGGTTGTACTTTTACTCTCAAGGAAACCTTAGAACCCAAAGAATTAAGGCAGTGGAAAATGAGAAATCCCATTTTAAGTTGAACAGTAAGGCTGGTACTTCTACTCTAGACTGACCTGCAGGATTGCTCTCAGCACAGAGTCCCCCAGCTCCCACTCCTGCAGGCTGCCTCAGCAAACTCATTACAGACCACTTGGGGAAGTAAGTCAGAATGGGGTCCCCAGCCTGAATAAAAATATAGGAGACATTTATTCACAGTGAAACTGAACTGACATTCCAGCAGAAAAGAAAAAGTAGAAGCAAAGGTTAAATCAGTGGCTCATTTATATTTGCATGGTTGGCACTGTTCTCCAGAAAAGCCGACAATGGTTTACTTGTTGCAGGGAGGTATCACAAAGATATCTTGCCAATAGTCTTACAATGAGAGTAAATAAAAGACCAAACAATTCCATCCCTATCCCCAGGCTTACTCTGTAAAAAGGTGGTGACAACTGAGTTTGCAATGCTGAAGTGAAGGATTCGCCTCCAAACTCCATAGCCAGGGCCTGGAAGTTGGTTGCGTTGACCTTTTGGAGCTTCTGGAAATAGTTTAATTTTGCTATAATGTTTTTTAAAAGAAAAGAGTTTTAGTTAAAAGAAAAAATTTTTTAAAATATCTGGCATGCCAAATAACTAATTTTTAAAAATATTTTCACTCAAGCAGAATATACATACAGTTAT
Source organism: Geosciurus inauris (assembly GCA_004024805.1). Classification (NCBI taxonomy): domain Eukaryota; kingdom Metazoa; phylum Chordata; class Mammalia; order Rodentia; family Sciuridae; genus Geosciurus; species Geosciurus inauris. Next base: position 34,130 of record PVHX01009641.1, on the reverse strand, counting down.
GTGTATAAAGGCACTAAAGTATAAACTCAAAATAATTTTTACAAATTCATATACTGGTATTACCACCACCCAGATCAAATTACAGACCATTTTTTTAGAAAGTTCTAAATCAATCCTCCACCTTCAGAGATAACAATTCAAATTTCTATTACTTCATAATTTATTTGTAACCTGTTCATTGGATTACTGTCTTCGTATTAAGATCTAAGTTAAGAATATGGTCAATAAACGTGAATTCCAATTCTTTAATTGCCAAGAATGTGTATGATTAGCAACTTGTGATGAAAAAAGGAAGATCAATAATGCTTTTTATTTGGTCTGTATCAGATGAGTATCTCATGCAACAAAGTGGTAGTTTCCATAGGAACACGGCAAACTTAGAGGTAATATCTGATCTTTACTCCCCTTTCTCCTGTTTCCTTTAAACTTCAATTGACCAGTTCTAATGAAAATGTTTCCACCTCTGAAGCATATGGATTTGTTGGTTTTATTCCCTTCACCTTATATTTTCTACATTCAAGATTTCAGATACTCCAAAAAGTTCTTTTCTGCAACAATTCTATAATTTCTATTATAGCAAGCTTCTATAGCAATCTCTTTACAGCACTTCAGAACCAGGACAGAGATGTAGGGAAAAGGACCTGGTGCTGTTCCCTGCTCAGAGGGCAGCAGATGATAGATGATTACCACTCCAAGTTATCTGTTAACTTGAAAAAAGAACATAGCAAAAACATTTTCTCTTGTTTCATTCTTCATATAACTATGGTCATTTGAACAGAATCAAAAAGGTAACAAGAACAGAGTCACTGAACACTAATAAGGATTCCACATTAGTTTGAACTTTATCCTCCACAATCACAACATATCAGTTATTTGAATTTTCAGCTTTCTGATACAGCATGAAATGAATATAGCTCTTACTTCTAGGGACTACTGATTATTTATATATCTCCTAGATCCTTACTATTCAAAGTGAGGTGTATGATTACCAGCTCACTATCACCTGGGAGCTTGTCAGAAATGCAGACTCTCAGGCATTCAGACCTATGGAGTCAGAATCTGCATGTCGACAAGATCTCTAGGTGGTGCACGTGCATGTTAGAGTTCGAAAAGCCCTGTTCTAAAACAGATGACTCAAATGCTGCTGGTCTACAGACCATATTCCACCTCTGACCAGACCAGAAATCTTCCAGGGCCTGAAGCCTCCAAACTCTGAAGCTTACAGAAGCTGTTTTATCATTTCCTCCAGAACTCATGCCCTGAAAATCACACAGAAGTATTTACCTCATATAAAATGCAGTTATTTCTATCCTTATAAATAAAAGTGAAAATGACAAGAAAAACTAAGAAAGAAGATGACCTGAGATGGTAAATATCCATCTGGCTATTTTTTTCATGGCTTAAATCAGTAAGAGAAAAATTAACATTTTGTCTCTCACTTCAGTGTACAGATATTGTTGAAGTGATGGTAAACAAGGATAATGCCATCAAGAAATATAGGCTATGGAGAATACATAGAGTTTTTGCTAAAAAGGTCTGTCACCGTACATGATATACTATACTATAGCTAAGAGAGATTAAAAGTACAATTTCAGATGTGGAAGGAAGCCTATAGACCATCTGACTCAATCTCATTAGGAAATTTGGACCCTAAGAGGTAAATGAGTTGCAAAAAGGTCATACAGCCGGCTAGCAGAGCGAGGAGTATACCATAGGATCACTTTATTCCTGGTTAGGGGTTTCCCCTACTCTTTCATGCTATGCAGACTTGAACCAAGAACATCCTTTATTGATCATTATCAGGAGATACAGACTGTAGGCAAATAAAAATGTAGTTCATATTTCCCAGGTTCTGACAATTTTACCTAGGCGACGTGATATTCACATAAATTGATAGCAAACAAAAAATCCTCTAAGTTCCAAAGGAATGACTTTATGAGTGCCTTAGGACTTTGGAGCATGGGATCGCTTCCAACTGCAGTGAGCAAGAGAAGATTCTTGCAAAGAGTAGGAGCTTTAAAATGCAAAGACAAAGAGAAACACTTGAGTCCAGGAGAAAAGTAAACAAACTTGAGAAGAATGCAAGGCATATCTTGAGGACAATGAGTAGATGAGTTTGGCCAAAAGACAGGATCAAAGTAGAGAATGATGGAGAAAAGCCTGGAGAGTTGACTTAACTATTAGAAAACCACACTGCCAGGTTAAAGAGGCTGGACATTATTCTCTAGGTAATGGAAAGTGATTTGAGGTTTTTGAATAAGGAAACAACATAATGTAGTATTACGGAACAAATAATGTAGCAAAGTGATTCTCTATGGCTATGTGGGTTTGCTAGGTGCGTATGTTTGAAGGAGATAGGCAAATAATGAGGACCAAGAAAAGCTTTTGCCTTTTTCATACTAAACATGAATCCATTTCTCAGCCTCATTCAGGGAAAGCACATTGATATGATGATTCCCTATTACTACTGAAGTAGCCACACTTTTTGAGCATTGTTGGTGAAACAAAGTTTAGAACCTCTAGACCAGAAGTTATGTGCAGGATGGTATGGGAGACAGGAGGAGGGAGTAAAAGTAGGGAGCATCAGTTGGATGCTATGGCCATAGTCCTCAAATATGATCCTAAGGCTTCATTTAGAAGGCAGCAGAAGGTTTGGAAAGGACAACCTAAATGGCCATAAAACTCTTGATAACTGCTTCTAAATTCAAGTCCTCTCAAACCAAAAACTTGTTGTTTTTTGAGGCAAATATAGTTTTTGCAATTTATTTTCTAAAATTCAGATAAAATCAGGCTGAGCTGACTTTATAAAGCCATCACTAACAAAATTTTAAGTCCATTAAAAAACTCCAATGATAACCACTTTGCATGTTTATTGCACTCTACAGTTATATAGCACTTTCACATCCGGTAACAGTGATATAAATTTGTCACCTTATAGTTGAAGAAACAAACTTAGAAATAAGGGATTTGTTCAAGTTTGTGGAAATGGTAAGAAAATGGCAGTTCTGAGTTTCTAGTCTAATGCTCTTTCCCTTACACTGCTGCTTCATGAAATAAAAAAAAAGGTTGGCATAGACTCTTCAAAAACATTCACTCGAGAATTATTCAGTGCCTATGATGTGTCAGAAGCTAGGAATTCAGTGAGTGATGTAATGGAGGTTGAGCAAGTGGGGGAATATAGTCTATCTGTGATTATATGAGATACAAGTCTTAAAATTAAAAGTATTGAAATTAAAGTTTGATATGCATCTACAGTTAATAGGGCTTAAGAAGTTTCAAACATTTTCTAATAAGAGAAGTGGCAGAGGAATGGGTAGAAGGATAGGGAGAGTGATAGAGATTCGAAGAATAAAAATAACAGTTTAAAAAAGAAATGGGAAAAAGTCACTTCTCAAAAAATGTTAAGTGATAAGAACAGCCAACATGTTTCTACTCACAGTTGTTCACGAGGACACAAAACTGCCTGATTCCATTTGAATCGGTAAAAACTCTTGAAGGAAATGGAGAATTACTCCTGAAGATAAGCGAGTGATCTACACACACCCAGCTTGAAGACCTGTGAGGAAAGAGGATGAGGATATTTAGGAGGGGAGAGGTAGGTGTAAAGACGGGTGCGCCTAAAATACTTTGGCATCTCAGATGCCAAAGAGAGGATCCTTGGGCAGCCACAGTGCAACACCAAGGTCCTATTCTACTGGACAGGTCTGTTATAGAGCGTTAGAAAAGGAAGGTCACTCCCAGGAAAAACCAAGGTAACCAAGGTAGGAGTGAAAATAGAGGCAGGAGGCATGAAGTCTAACTCTTTCCATTTGCAAATATTAACCAGTCTAGGGCTCAAACCCCTTTAGGATTCACCTTACACTGCCAGGAAGGCAGAAGGAGAAGACGGTCCTCGGATGGAGAAGATAGCAGTCCCTGTCGCAGCAGCAATTTAGATCACAGGTACCAGGAGTCAAGTCACAGATACAGATCGGTAAGACTATCAAAGCACAACACAAAGAGATAAAGTGGGATAAGGATGGCCAAACTCGTCCAGGTGCTAAACCCCTGCTCCCCCCGCTTCCTACAGCGCACTCCGCTTTGTGGCAGCTGTGTTTATAGAATTTTAGATCTGACAAGTCAGTAGCTTCCATCCCATAATCCCTCCCCTCACCTGGGAAGAGGTCCATGGTCCTATTCCCAGGTATCGAGGGAGTCACAGGAGTAGGGCCCACCGTAAAGATCCCAGGCACGTCCTGGAGAGTTGCAGTCTCCACCGAAGAGGATTGGGGGGTCCCGCCCTGCGTCACTGGCCCCAGGACTGAAGGTGTGGGCACTGCCTCCGATGGGAAAAAAGAAGGCTGAGGCCGGGCCGCCTCAGGAAGCATCAGGACGAACACTGGCAGCATCAAGAGTTGCGGGGGACACATGGGGCAGCTGAGGCGCGGGAGGGTCCAACCTGAGCCTCCACGGTCTCCAGACGCGAAGCTGAATGGGAGGAGTCGCACAGCGTCTTACGTAATCCGTACTCACCCGCTCATTGGCTAATGACCATCGTGGGGAGTTCTTCAGCCAATAGGAGACAGGGTTGTTACAGCTCTTTCAGCATCCTTCAGTCTGCGCCCTCCTCCTTTGGCCCGGCCGGGCGTTGCCTCTGTCGCCTGGCAACCGCCAGGGCCGAAGGAACCTTTTGCAAGTTTTCTCCGCTAGATGACAGCAGAAGTTCGGCAGACCGACCGCAGAACCGAGTCCCCTGCCAACTTGCAGTCCTGGAGAAGCGAGCCCTTCCTGCGCAGAGAGCGAGCCCAGAAGACGGAACTGGAATTGCGTATCTTTTCCACCCCGGATTCCTACGGTGAGAAACCCTTTTTTATTACCGGACGGGAAGGAAAATACACTGAAAATCACATAACCCTCCCCACCTTTTGTAAGTCTTCTGTAAATATAGTATATGGGGAGAGACACATTAGAATAATGCTCATTCAGCTCCTTAAATTTTAACGTTAGGAATGGTTTTTAAACTTCAAAAACTTGCATCATGTTATTAAAAGTGAACCGCATTTTTGTTGCTAGAAAAAGTGGTTCCAGAAGGGAGATTAGGAATAAGAAAACAGAATAGGGGAAAATGTGAGGAGTAGGGTGAGAAAGAGTTAAAAACGGAGAAATAGGTTTTCTAGGAGATGAGAAAATAAGATACAGGAATGGAAATAGCGGAGGAGAAGAAAACTTTTTTGCCATTATCAATACCACTTTTTGTGACACTCTTTAGAATGTTTTTGTTTCTGTCAGAAGTGACATGCCTCTTCCCTTTCTCTAGAATAGTGCTGTCCAATCGAATTTTCTGCAATGTTGGAAATATTCCCTATCTGAACTGTTCAATGTAGTAACTAACCACAGACCATGTGTGGCAATTGCACACTAGAAATGTGCCTTGTGTGACTGAGGAGCTGAATTTTTATTTTAAATTTTAATTAATTCAAAGTTTTAAAACCACAGATGATTAATAGCTATTATATTGGACAGTAGGACTCTACAAATTATAAAAACTTTGCTCCTGCTAAACCCAGTGTTTTTCTGTCTCCACAGGTCTGACATCTGGATTATTTCAATTATTCTGTTTGGGGATATAAATTAAGATCTATTAAGAGTTATATGAATTGAGTACACTTAATTAAAATCTAGCCAATTCTTCCCAAGTGAATCACTTAGGCAGATAAGTTTTTAGATACACGAACTTGTTCACATTCTCTGACAATATCGTGATTTTCTAATGTTTCAAAGTCATTGCTAAATGTAACTCTGTGTTATTAATGTTCTCAAACATATTTTTATGTTATTGAGTAATGGATTGCTATGAGAGATATGCACAATCAAAGTAGGAGGTTTTGTCTCTTGTTTGATGATGTATCCCTTTGCCTAGAGTGGCACATAGGACAAGTTAGATATACTTGAAATATTTTTTTGTTAAACTCTTTGGATTTAATTCTTATGGATATAGTTTATTTTATTTCAGGATTGAGTTTCTTTCCATAAGATTTCTGTTGTACATGTCATTGGAAACTATTTTAGATTTCCAAAGTTTAGAATTTATAATGCAACTTTCACTCAGTGTTGTTATTCCTGAATTTATTGATTTTGGCGAAAGAATATGTTTATTGAAGTAATTTCAGGGCTGAGTGATAAGGAGATAACATTTCAGGACCACTTGAGTTTCTTTGCCTTATTTTCAAATTTTAGCACTTAAATTTTTTTTTAGAAAAGTTATTTTTTCTTTTTACTTCTTGTTATAGTCAAGCAACAAGATTGTATTATTGTTATGTGTAGAAATCTCATAAATGCAGAATTTCAGTTATTTTGAGATCTAATATTAAAGTCAAGAAGATAATTTTAAAGGAGAATGAAATTTATTCACATATGTCATGCAGATGCCAATTTAACATGGGGACCAAGTCTTAAATAAAGATAGTTTAATATGACATCACCTCAGAAGCAGAGATTTCCAAATTAGATCATATGATACCAGCAGCTGTTTATGTTTGGGATTAAAAGATTTCAATGTGTGTTTGGAAATTTAGCCAGGATATTGGATCAAGATGTCAGACCAAGAACAAGTTCTAGCCTTTCCTCACTTCTCTCCTCTGTCCCAAATCTTTTAAAAGCACACAAAAGTCAGACGTTTACATATACTCATGTGCATGCATGCATACACCGTGATATTGACAGACATGAAGGGATGCTATCCGTGGACCGGACTTCTACAAAATAATACAGTTGCCTCATTATCTTGGGGTAGGCAAAGATTTTATAAACTGAACAGAAAAATCAATGATGATAAAGAAAAGGCTTAATAAATCATAGCTTATTAAAACTGAGAATTTCTTTTAATAAAAATACGCTATTAGGAGAGTAAAAAGGCAAGCTACTCAATGGTAGAAGAATATATACATATATGTATGTTTTTATGTGTATGTATATATAAATTCTAGAATTTGTATTCCAAATATAAAGAATCCAAGGGCAACCCAGCAAAAAATTGGCCAAAGACTTGTCCAAGCTCTTTAAATACAAAGGAGGATATCTGTTGTAGTTTGGATCTGTAATGTTCCCAAAGTGTATTAAAGGCTTGGTCCCAAGCCTATGATGCTGTTGTGAGATGGTGGAACCTTTAAGAGGTGAGACCAAGTGGGAAGAAGTTAGATCATCGAGGGGGTGTGCTCTTGTAGGGGATATTGGAACTCTGCCCCTTCCTGTCTTTCTCTTTGCTTCCTGGCTACTGTGAGATATAGCTTCTTCCACTAGATGTGCTGTCATGATGAACTGCCTTGACACAAGCCCAATGGCAGTGGACCAAATAACCATGGACTGTAACCTACAAAACCATGAACCAAAATAAGTTGACTATCTCAGGTAATTGGTTAACAGTAATAGAAAGCTGTCTAGTATAGTATCCAAATAACTAGTAAACACATAAGAACAGCTTGACCTCATTATTAATCAATAAAATTCAAATGATGACAATATTAAGATAAAATTATATGGCTTTCAGAGCAGTTAAAAATTTTAAAAACTTTGTTTTTTGCTTTATTTTGGCACCAGGGATTGAACCCAGGGGAGCTTAACCACTGAGATATATCACCAGCTCATTTTTGTATTTTACTTAGAGACAGGGTCTCGCTAAGTTGCTTAGGCCTTCGCTGAATTGCTGAGACTGGCTTGAATTGGCGATCCTCCTCCCTCACCCTCCTGAGCTGCTGGGATTACAGGCATGTACCACCATGCCGGGCCAAGACTGACAGTGCCAAGTTTCAGTCAGGATATATGGTTATTGATTTCTCATTTGCTGCTGATAGCAGTGTAAATTGGTGTGACCATCTACTATTGGGCTTTATATAATAAAGCTAAATATATGCATATCCCATGACCCAGAAAAGTATATGCTTCTGTGTATAAATATTTACCAAAACACTTGTATAAGAACATTGATAACATAGAATTATTTATAATAGCTCTAAACTGAAATCAGTTCAATTATCCATCAACAGCAAAATGTGTATTTATTATGGTGTACCCATTCAATGGAAAAATATATTGAAAATAAAATGAATGGAGTACTGTCATACAATGGCTTGGACTAATCTAACAAATATAATGCCGATCTAAAGAAGCAAGATACAAAAAGAACATATTGTATGTTTTCCTTTAAATAAAGTTAAAAAATGTCAAAACTGCTTTGTTATTAGAAGTTAGGACAGTGGTTATGTTTGAGAGGTCTGAGTAGGAGTGCAATGGAGGTTTCTGAGCTGGTAGTAATATTTCATGTTGTAAGATGGACTTGGGTTACATGGCAGTCTCACTTTGTAAAAAGTCATTGAGCTATATACATGTTTGGCTTGTGTATTACTCTGTATTCATATTTATGCTTTTAAAAAGTTTTCTTTAAAGGGGACTATGCTTTTCCCAATTTAATATCATTGAAAATAAAGAAGCTTGATTATATCAAATATCATTGACAGAAAAATGAGTACACTGCTTGTGGGAATATAAGCCACTAGAGCCTTTTGAACAGTAATATATTAGCATCTGTTAAAATTTGATATGCATATACCCCTTTTCTTAGGGATTTAACTTCCTGGTATCCACTCCAGAGAAATACACAGAAGTGCAGAATAGACAAATAGAAGCATATTTATTTGAAAGAACTTAAGTGTCTATCACTAGCAGAATGGATGTAAAAACTATGTTTCAAGGCTGGAGATATAGCTCAGTTAGTAGAGCGCTTGCCTTGCATACATAAGGCCCTGGGTTCAATCCCCAGCACCACAAAAACAAAAACATAACAAAATTGTGTTTCATTCAATAATATTGAGGTAGCTCTTTATTTAATTAAATGAAAATGTCTCCAAGATAATTATGCAAAACAAAAACCAAATTGTAGAATAATACACAGAGCATACTATCATTTGTACTAAAAATAAGAAGGCACATTTTGACTCTTTCAAGCTAGCATCCAATAAAAAGTTAAACAAAGTAAGTATCGTTTTATATTTGGAGTCTTTAAAAAGAGTCAAGGAAAACTTCGTTTTAAATCCTACTCTGGTAGCAAAAGAACAACAGTTAAGATTCCTTACTCACCGGGTGCGGTGGTGCAAGCTTGTAATCCCAGAATTTAGGGAGGCTGAGACAGGAGAATCGCGAGTTCAAAGCCACCCTCAGCAATGGCGAGGCGCTAAACAACTCAGTGAGACCCTGTCTCTACATAAAACACAAAATAGGGCTGGGGATGTGGCTCAGTGGTCGAGTGCCCCTGAGTTCAATCTCCAGTACCAAAAAAAAAAAGATACCTTACTCAATACTATAATTACAAATTGAGCGTCCCTCCTACTTTTTCAAAAGATAAACTGTAAATATTTGTTGATATTTTCAGCAACTGAAATATTTTTAATTGAGGCTTTTTTACTTTGTAATAGGTGTAGATTTGCATTAAGTTGTAGGAAATAATTCAGAGTGATCCTCTGTACTATCGAAGGTAACACCTTGCAAAACTACTGTACCATATCACAACCAGAATATGGGCATTGATACAATCCACTCATCATTACATTTCCTCAGTTTTTCTTACATACGTGTGTTTATTTGGCAATTCGATATGATTTTAATGCATGTGTAGTTTCATGTACCTACCACCCTAATAGAGATACACAGCAGTTCTATCTCCACAAAGATCCCTCCTGTTGTCCTTTCCTAACCACACCTACCTTTCTTCTATACTCCTCCCTGTAATGCAGTTTAACCATCATTAATGTTTATAACAACCATGGTTAAAATAATTGTATAATTTATTTAAACAGTGGTTCAAGAGCATTTATCTAAGTAAATCACATAAATGGTGTCTACATGTTATCAGAAAATTAAAATTTAGTAGCTCTAGTGGAATTCATCCCCTTGCTTTTTAAGATATTAATAAACAGTGAATACATTGTGGATGAAAGAAAAATGTTTTTATTTTAAAATATTTAAAAAGAATTTTTAACTATTTAATATTAATAGTAAGCACTGTGTTGATTTAATACTTCTGGTATTCCCAAATATAAACTCATTTATGTTATTATATTATTTATGTTATACCTCTTATATTGAGGGATATCTATGTCTTCTCTTCTGTTTTTTCTTCCTTGTTTCATCCTTTAGAGTCAATCTCTCTCTCTCTCCCTCCTTCCCTCTCTCCCTCACTCCCTCCATATGTGTGCGTGTGTATATATACATATATACACACACACACATATATTTATTTATTTATTTATTGGTACTGGGGATTGAATTCAGGGACACTCAATCACTGAGCCACACCCTCAGCCCTATTTTGCATTTTATTTAGAGACAGGGTCTCACTGAGCTACTTAGTGCCTCACTTTTGCTAAAGCTGGCTTTGAACTTGCAATCCTCCCCTTTCAGTCTCCCAAGCTGCTGGGATTTCAGGCGTGCGCCACTGTGCCTGGCTGAGTTTGTCTATATTTTCATCTTTTCTCCAGTCTGAATCTGTGTAAGTTTCACTTTATGGTAGAAACTGCTAGTTGCTCCCCACATATCCATTCATCCTTTTTTCTCAAACAGAATCCTTTTTCTTTCTTTCTTTCTTTTTTTCTGCTGCTAATTTTGGATGAGATAGCTGGAGCTTCAGCAGTTACTTTGGAACATGAAGAGACATGCTAAGCAAAGGGAAACAACAAAATGGAAAAACCTGGATTCCAGATGGCCATGGCACCTTCATGCCTGCCCAAGATTTCCTACCTCTGGACTTATTTCACATGGAAGAGAAATAATTTTATCTTATTGAAGCTTTGTTTTTTCAGGATATTCTTTTATAGGTAGCCAAACTATATGCCATTTCTATTGTAACATACTCCTAGTGTGTGTGTGTGTGTGTGTGTGTGTGTGTGTGTGTGTGTATGTGAGATTTCCTTTTACTGGCCCAACTGTTGGCTCTATGTATCTATGTATCTATCTATGTATCTATCTTTTTTTTTCAACACAGCTTAAACAACCTTGTATATCAACACTAGAACCATGTGTATTAAGCTCATCACTGGAAATCTAAACCACCTTCTTTCACTTTCCCTTTCTCATGAGCTACCAGCCTGGTTATTATTGTAATTACTTTGTCTCTTTATCCTTGAGTAAGGCTAGAGCAGGTCTTCTTTGTCCTAATTTGGGGGAAAGTAGTGATTTTTTTGTTGTTGTTCTTTTAATTAAGGAAAAGGTAGGTGTTTATAACTCAGTTTGTTTTAGAAGTTGTAATCCCAATGAAAGGACCAGACTAAAGCCATTTTGTGACTCTAGGCCTCTTGTCCAGAGCCCTAGGTCCCCCACCCAGTTACTGGAAATTGCAACACAATCAAGGGCACCCCTTCCTGGCACCAAAAAGTGGTTCTGCAACTTGAGTCAGCTAATCAGAAGGCCAGGCAATGAGCTCACTGTAGCCAGACCTATCAATAACCTAAAGGTCAACTGGGCCCATTGTAGCCAGACCTATGAGTCTAAAGGCCCACTGACCACCCAGTGACTTCACGCATCCCCATCCAATCCTACTGCTGTTCCCCCTGCGCGCACTTTCCCTTACCCAATCACGTAACGCCAAGGCAGGTACTCCCCTGCTTGCGATTGTAACCCATAAAAATCCCTGCTCCCCTGGACTCGGGGCCGCGCTTCCTAACCTGCTGCGTCGGTGTGGGTTGGCGGACCCTACTCGAGTTTGAATTAAAGACCCTTTTGTGATTACATCGGAATTGGACTCCTGGTGGTCTCTGGTGGTCTCGAGTCTGGGCATTACACCCAACTTCTAAAATATGAACTATATCCCAGCCCTTTTTATTTGAGACAGAATCTTGCTAAATTGTTGTAATTCCAGAACTTCACCCTGGTTAGGGTTAGATATGAATGATGATGAGTTTGTTCTCTTTTGCTACGCAATAATTCACCCAAAAGTTAGTGGTTTCAAACAAAAAACATTTTTCATAATTTATTGGGTTAGTTGTTGTACTTTCTGGATTGGACTGGCTTGGTAGGACTGGGTGGTTTGAAATGGCCTCACACTGGTAATTAGTTGATCTTGGTGTGGAGGTGGGAGACCCCACAGTTGGAATGGCCAATTAGCTATAATCTAACAATTTTTTATTAAAATTTTTGTTATGTTTGAATTGACAAAAATTAGCTGATAATTGTTTTCTTTAGGCTGACTTCTTTGTCCTTTTAATGGCACCCCCTAATTTTTGAAAGCATCCTATCATGTTTTTTCCTCCCATTTTGAACACTTTTTTCTTTTAACTTCAATAATCATAATATATAGTTATACAAAATACATTTAAATAATAATGATGTCAACTTAAAAAATTTGTAATGTAGTTAAAGTTTATTAGTGAGTTTATTTCTATAATCCATTAATTAGTCCTTTATATTTCATTAGGGCTTTGGGAAAAGTCAATATGGTTCATATTTTTAAAAATACATGGATAATACTCATCCAGGAATTGTATGGTGACTGTATATCTTCGGTTTATTTTTATTATTACTGACTATAGTGCTGAACCCTAATTTTTAAAAGACTTTGGTTAAATATGAGCAATTTTAACAGCTGCACCTTAGTAATTGAAGTTCCAAAATACACTGAAGAATTTGAGAAAATACAGTCATATTTATCTGCAACTTATATAATTAAGAATTATTAGAGAAATAGTATGCTTATAAATTTTAGGTGGAATATCTTTGTAAAATATTTTTGATTTTATAGTATTTTATTTTTGTATTGGGGATTGAACCCATGGGCCTTTTACCTGTGAGCCACATCCCAGCCCTTTTTTATTTGTGATAGGGTCTTGCTAGGTTGTTTAGTGCCTAAGTTGCTGAGGCTGGCCTGGAACTTGTGATTTTCCTGCCTCAGCATCCCGAGTCACTGGAATTATAGGCATGCTTCACCACACCCTGGTTGATTTTACAGTATTCACCCTCCAGTCTGAGTTATTGTTTGACACTGTTTATGAAAGACCGTCAGTTATTCAAATCTTTAAAAGACTCTCAAAATCAATTCACATGATTATTTTATATTTATTTATATATTCAAACTAGAAATTTGAATTACTAGAGTAATTCAGATGTGGACTAACTTGAGAGTACGGAATATTTTCTTTGAGGGTATGTCACAGTTATTGGGGAGTTCCCCTCTATTTGCAGGTTTTTCCTCCAGGAACCTCATCAGGGTCTGGGGAGGATAGAGGGAATCTAGAGAAAGTCCTCCATCATCCCTTCTCTTGGTGCAAACTGAGCAAGGGGAATAGCAGCCTTTGCAAAATTCTCCCAAATCTGTCTCCATTATAGAGAATAAGCATGATCTGCATCCAGACCTCTTCCCTGACTGTGGCCTAAATTAAATTTAAAAAGCCTTGGTCTGTCAGGGGAAAGTCTTCAAGACCACATAGACTAAGGTGAGATCACTGGTGGATAGGATACCTGCTGCCACTGGGGAAGGAAAATGGGTTGGCTTAACTCCACTTTGGAGCAGGAACAGAAAGGGGGAAAAAAAGTCTATTATCTTTCTATCTATGTATCTATCTAAATTTATTTATTTATTCATTTATTTATTTATTTTATTTTTTATTTTTTTGGTACCAGGGATTGAACTCAGGGGCACTCGACCACTGAGCCACATCCCCAGCCCTATTTTGTGTTTGATGTAGAGACAGAGTCTCACAGAGTTGCTTAGCACCTTGCCATTACTGAGGCTGGCTTTGAACTCACGATTCTCCTGTCTCAGCCTCCCTAAGTGCTGGAATTACAAGCGTGAGCCACCGCGCTTGGCTATATATCTATCTAAATTTAGAGCATAAGTCCAAATTTTTGTATAGATTAAAATTTGTTATTTTACTTGTTTATAGTCTATAAAATGACACCATTATCCCAGAGATGAAATATATATTTTTCGCAAATAAAGAAGTTAAAACTTGAAAACTTAATTAGCTAGTTGTTTTACTTATTCTAATTAGTAATACATTCCCAAATTAAAAATAATGCAATGTACTAGCCTCAAAATGAGATATAGTTTGTTATTTAATGTTAAATTATCAAATTATTAAACTATTGTTAGTTTTAGAATAATAAAACTGACATCAGTTATATTAAAGAAAGGCAGTGCTTTTTATACCCTTCTTTTTAGCTTATAAACAGGGGTCATAAACTAATTTTGAAATAAAACACATTTTCTTTAACGTCTCAAGTTTTAGAATATAACCAGCCACTTTGCTTTGAAGGCAGATTGTCTTAAAAAGCTTACTATCTTATTTTTTATACCATGCATTGCCAGTTTACAGTTCAGCTTTAAAGAAGTTAGTTTTCCCCTGAGTATAAGATTATGTTGAGAAATAGATTGAATAGTTTAAAAACACCTTAATTTATGATGTCTTATATGTTATACCAAATATATTTCATCTTGAAACAAATTAAGTTGGCAACCTCTTAACCTTTGCACAGATACTTTCATTCATTTATTTATTTGTGCATTACATTACTTCCAGCCAGGAATATGTTTATCATTTATTTATTTTTCAAACAGAAGTTTCAAAAATTTTCTTCTTTTTTTTTTTGGTACTGAGAATTGAACCCAGGGACACTCAACCACTGAGCCACATCCCCAGCCCTTTTAGTATTAATATTTTATTTAGATCGGGTCTTGCTAAGTTGCTTTGGGCCTCACTAAGTTACTGAGGCTGGCTTTGAACTTGCGATTCTCCTGCTTCAGCCTCCTGAGCCGCTAGGATTACAGGCTTGTGCCACTGTGCCTGGCTTCTTTTTTATAATATATAATCTTTGTAAAAATAGAACATGGTAGTAATGACAGTTTAAATAAGATTAGCTTGCACATTATAAAAAATATTTTGAGATTTACTTTCTTATAGCTTGTAAGCATGACTTTTTCACTATTACTTTACTGTTTCAGTAAGCCTTGGGACTGATTCTCAAAAGGAAGAAGGGAAAGAGATGAAAAGAATCATTAAGTTTTCAGTAGAGAAAGTTCTGGAATCTGAAGACAATATAATTTTCATATTTGTGTCAATGTTGTAATTATGAAGTTCATGAGCTTTTTAAAATCAAAGGTTTATGCAATAACCACCCTTGCTACCATATTAATGAGAATTGAACCCAGAGGTGCTTCATCATGGAGTTACATCCCCAAGCATTTTTATTTTTTTTTTTTGAGACATGGTACTGCTAAGTTGCCCAGCTGGCCTCAAATTTCCATCTTTCTGCCTTAGCCTCCTGATTAGTTGCGATTATATGTATATATCTCCACACGGGCTGTAAAGTGATTCTTGTTGCACCTTTTTGATTTCTCCTGGAACTCTACAGTAATTGTATTTATGTTTTGTGCATGTTACTTAAGCAAGAGTCCTTTCAGATAAGTGAGTCATACCCTTTGTCTGTTTCTCCTTTTTATATTGTACTTGTGTCATGTATTTTGTGGTTTTGTTGTTAGGTGTTTATATGATTTTCTAGATGTATCAACTCTTTTAGAATTAGGAAGTATCTATATATCTCTCAATGTTCCTCGTTATAAACCTTATTTTGTCTGATGTTCATATAGCCATTCCAGTTCTCCTGTGGCCATCATTTGCATGGTAGTCAACCTATTTATATATTTTAATCTAAAGTGTGTTTCCTTTAGAGAATATATTGTTAGATCTTGTTTTCTTTATACAGTCTGTTAGCCAAACTGCATTACTATATCAAAACACCAGAGGTAATCAACTTAAAAAGAGGAGAGGTTTATTTTGGCTCATAGTTTTTGGAGGTTTTAGTGCATAATCACTTGGCTCTGTTGTTTTTGGCCCTGCGGTGAGACATACATCATGGCAGGAACTTGTGGCAGAAGAAGCTGCGTACCTCATGGCAGATTGAAAGCAAAAAAAGAGAGACTAGCATCCTACAGTCGACATGCCATTAATGACCCCAAGACCTCCCACTAGCTTCTACCTCTTTAAGTTTCTACTATCCCCAAGTAGTGCCAAGCTAGACACCAAGCATATGGTCCTCTGGGGGACACTCAAGATTGTCTTTCGAATCAAGTGTTTATTTTACTTATATTGAAAGCAATTATTCATGTGTTTGGATTTATGTATCTTGTTATTTGTTTTCTAAGTGTCTTTTGTTTTATTCCTGTATTCCTCTTTAATTTCCATCTCTGGTGTTATATCAGTAGTTCAATTCATTTGTTGAGGTATAATTTACCTACCATACATATAAAATTGTACCCTTTAAAGTGTACTGTTCAAGATGAATGTGGTGGCAGGTACCTGGGAGACTGAGGCAGGAGGTCCACAAGTTTGAGGTTAGCCTGGGCAACATGGTGAGACCTCCCACCTTAAAAAAATAAAAATAAAGTGTACAGGTCAGTGTTTTTAAATATATTCACAGGATTTTGAAACCATCATGACTATTTTCAGAATATTTTAATCACTCCAAAACAAAATCTTATATTCATAGGCAGTTTTTTCCCATTCTTCTTTCCCCAATTCCCTGACAACCACTGATTTTTAAAGTGTTTGTTTAAAGTTTATTTTTAGTGGTTACTTAAGAAATTGATATGCATCTTTAAATTTCAAAATCTGCTTAGGGCTAATGCTGATTTACTTGTGATAAAATACAGCAACTTTGCTCCACAATAGTTCTATTTTCTCCTCTTGCTTTTGTGTTGGAAGAAGTAGGCCTCAGGGTTCCTAATTGTTCTTGCTGTGCATGCTGAATTGCGAAGTTTATCCATCTCTTGACACTAAGCTGTTTCTGTAGCTAGTCAACTAAGTTGGTAAAAGGGTAATAGGACTATTCATTGCCTGGGGAGAGAAAAGGAAACTGGCTCTGCTACTTACTCAAAAATAAGTTGGGTCTTTGCCTCTGGTTCCTCTTTTGTAAAGCAATACATTGTATGTGCAAACATTGACCCTGTAAGACTTAGACACAAGGTGAACCAGTGCAAATATGCTGATGCATAACTTTCTTGCTGTGCTGTGAGCAATTAAGTCTTTTGTTATGGCTCAGAAATTGAGTCTTCTAAGCTGTTTCCAGGAGTTAGGAAAAGGTTAATTTGTAAGTTTCAAGTACGCTAAAATTCCAAATCCTTCACTTCTTTTTCCTTTAAAAATTTGACTACCTACCTAGATATAGTTTGCTTTCTGTTTAACTAACTTGGAATTCATTGAAGTTCTTGGATTTGCAAGTTAATTTTTTTTTTTAAATATTTTTTAGTTGTTGATGGACACAATGTCTTTATTTTATTGCTTTGTATGTGGTGCTGAGGATCGAACCCAGGGACTCACGCATGCGAGGCAAGCGCTCTACCGCTGAGCTACAATCCCAGCCCCTGCAAGTTAATTTTTAAAAATCAATTTTGGTAAGGGTTTGGCCCTTATTTATTTAAACTTTATTCTGTTACTTTTTCTCTCTCCTGCTGAAATTTCCCTTACATATATATTAGAGTGCTTTGCATTGTCTCATAGATCTCTGAGGCTCTATTCATTTTTCTTCAGTGTCTTTCTCTTTGTCCTTTGAATTGAATACATTATATAGATGTATTTTTAATTTCACTGATGCTTTATTCTGATGCCTTAAATCTAGTTTTGGGTCCACATATTGAATTTTTCATATCAGTTATTTTATACTTCTCTAGAATTCTCCTTTGGTTCTTTGCTATAGCTTCTGTTTCTCTATTGATGTTTCCTATTTGTTGGTTCATTATCATATTTTCCCTTAATTTTTGATCATATTTATAAAAACTTAGTGAAATCACTGCTAAATCCAATATCTGATCCCATTTAGAGTGAGTTTTATACTGACTTTCTCCCTCCCCCTTCCTCTGATTACAGGTAGCATTTCCCTGTTTCTTTTCATGTTTAGTGATTTTTTTATATGGAATACTGGGTAAATGAGTTAATATATCATAGCAACTCTGGATTCTGTTTTATTTTTCTGAAGATTATTTATTTTTTCATTTTTTAGCAACATGACTGAGAATAAACTGCATACCCTGTTCTGTGTGGTATGCAGTCACTGTTACCCATGCTCAGGTTTAAATTCTTACTCTTTAGCGAACCTTCCTGCAAGTTGCCCTCAAGTCTCTTTTAGTTTAGTGGTCATTGCTATGGTTTGGATGTTGTTTGTCTTTGCCAAAATTCATGCTGAAATTTAGTTGCCAATATAGTGGTATTGGAAGGTGAGGCTTCAGGAGGATTGTCTTTCTTGTGAAATTGGATTTGCTCTCTCAGGATGGATTAGTTCTCACAAAACCATGTTGCTGTTAAACTTCTGACCTCTTTAGTCCTCTCCTCTCTTTCGCATGGGCTCATTCAATACTCTCACATGCACTCTTGCCATGTGATGCCATCTACCATGTTATGATGTAGCATGAGGCCATTGCCAATGTGGCTGCCAAATCTTGAATTTCCCTGCCTCCAGAACCATAAGCCAAATAAGTCTCTTTTCTTTATAAATTACTACATCTCATATTTTCTGTTATAGCAACAGAAAACAGACTACAATATCAGACAGTGTTGTAGGCAGAAAAAAATCCTGGAGACAATAGGACTTCCACCCTGTGTGGATCCATCTGTGTGTGTGTGTTAGGTGTGTTAGGAATTGCTTTCACAGTTGCAGCCAGTTCTCATGTCTCTGGCTTTCTTTTTGCTAGACTCTTTTAAGAGTCTCTGCTATACAAGCATAATTTTTCAGTCATTCAGTGATGTGAAGAATTTATATCAACTCAGACAGCCCCATTAAATTTCTGGCTGGTCTACTCTTTTTTTTTTTTTTTTTTAAATATTTTTTTAGTTGTAGATGGACACAATGTCTTTATTTTATTGCTTTGTATGTGGTGCTGAGGATCGAACCCAGGGCCTCACGCATGTGAGGCAAGCGCTCTACCACTGAGCTACAATCCCAGCTCCTGGCTGGTCTACTCTTGACCCAACTGGGACTGCAAAACTGTTTTCCCCATTCATATCTGAGTCTGCCATTCAGCTAGCAAAGCTGGTTTTCTCCTCCCACCTTGAATTGAGCTTGCTCTCTCAAGAAAGCTGCTGTTTTCATGGTCAGCCCTGTACTGGCAGAACTACCATCCTCGCCAAAACTCTGTGTGCTTGAGGTGGGGAGGAAATGAGAAACATCCAGGAAAGCAGGTCACACAGTTCCCATTGTTCTCACCCAAAGTTTTGGAGGTTTTTCAAGAACAAATGCTTTTCAATTTATTGCTTTCTTTTGCTCAGTTTTCTCAGTGTTCTGAAATGGCTATGTTTGATAATAGGAATCTTACCTCCCTTTATATCCTTTTACCCTTCCTCATTTATAATATAATTTTATTACATATATCCTTTATATATATTTAGGTTCACAATGAAAAGTTGTGGAATTTTTGCCTTATTCATCAAGTAATATTTAGAAAACTTGAGAGGAAAAGGAAAGTCGGATGTATTTTTATTCATATTTTTGCTGTTTTTCCAGATGTTCCAAAAATTCTTAATTAAAGTTGATTTTCTGTTTAGAGAAATCCTGTAGCCATTATTTTATGGTAGGGTTGCTGTTAATAGAGTCTCTGAATTTGCCTTCATCTGAGAATATCTTCATTTCCTTCCCATTTCTCAAAAATATTTTTTTCTAGACATAGGATTCTATGTTGATAGTTCTTTTCTTTTAGCAGTTGAAAAATGATGTGCCACTTCCTTCTGGCCTCTGTGGCTTCTGATGAGAAATCTGCTGTAATTTTAATTGTTTTCCTCCTATAGAAAATGGTTTCTCTCCACTTCCAAAGTATTTTCTCATTTGCCTTTAATTTTTAAAAGTTTGATTATTGATATATCTTAGCATGGCTTTCCTTGGATTTATCTTGTTCAGAATTCATTCAGTTTCTTATATCTCTAGGTTTATGAGTTGCCAGTGTCATTCCTGATCACTGGGTCCGAGTAACAGAAGTGATAATTTTTAGCAAATTCATCATTTGTGGGTTTCTAATTTATGGGTAGTTCTATGGTGCAAGCATAGAATAGGGGCCCTTCACCTGGGTTTGAAGGTGGTACCACTTTTCTAGATGTGCAAACTTTTGGATTCTGTCAGGTCACTGGCTCACTGCTACCTCCAGTTTAGAGTTTATAATCCAGGTGTCTTTAAAGAATCCAAAGTTCCTCTAACAATGTTTCTTTAGTAAATTATGCACCACTTCAGGTTCACAAGTCGATGGGATGACAATTTGTCCTATTTGGTGCTTAATCTGAACACTGGTGAAGTTGTAAGATTTGTTTGGCAAAACACGGAGCTCTGCCATTTGTAGATGGGATGACATTTGGTATTCAGAGTGTTTCCTGACCTTTGGATTTTAATCAGAGTTTTGATACATTGAATTTTCTGATTTATTTGAGCAAAAGAAAGAGAGAGACTCATTTAATTAAGACCAACTCTTTTATTAAGGAGTCTATATACCCTGCAAAACATAAGAGCCTCCTTTCATATTTACTCTCTAGAAATTCTTCTCCATATTTGAAAATGGCAGTAAAAATTTAATCTTGAGATGACCTGAATATCTTTATCTCCTATTTGAGAGTTACCTAAGAATTTCCTTTTGATAATGTGCAATTCATATTTTATAATCATAAAGATTTTTAAAAATTATTACCTATTCCTTTTTAAAAAAAAATTTTTTAGTTGTAGGCAGACACAATACTTTTATTTTTATGTGGTGCTGAGCACTCTACTGCTGAGCCACAATTTCAGCCCCTGTTACCTATTTCTTCATGGACAGAATCCTCTTCCTCATAAGTCAGCCAGAAGAATTCAAAACATGTTATAGGGAGAATGTAATCTCTACCCACTCTCTCACCATTTATTGGTTAGATTTATACATATATATATATGTATATATGATTCATATCAATATCAAGGTTATAATTCCATTAAGTGAATACATTTTCTTATTATTTTAACCTAGAAATGATATCTGTTGGTATTACATTTCTCATGGCTGTTTATAATTAATCATGAAGTAAAAGAATTTGTGTATCATTTTTAAAAATTTAAGATACAATAGGCAAATGGTAGAAAAATTTATTTGGATAGAGGTTCTTTTAGTGTCATCCTAAATATAATGCTGAAATTAAATTGTTTACTTATATGGTTGCAGTATGATGCCAACACCCAAATTAATCCTGAGTTTTCATATTTGAAGTGACAGGTATATACACATCGGAGTACTCACATAAATATTCTGTGTAAATTAAATTATTTAAATATCTTTTCCATCAAAAACTTAAATCCTAATATAAGTTAACTATAGTTTTAGGTATTGTGATTCAGAGAAATCTTTAGCAAGTTTGGGAATATAAAAATACTAGCCTTGTAAGGCTATCTAACTACTGAATTTATTTCATGTTTCTTGAACTCTTAATTCTTCTCAGTCTTTCTATGTTTTAAAACATTATCAAATATTTTAGTTTTTTAAGTGGAGTTCCTATATTCAGAGAAGTATACTGTGTTCACTATGTACTGTGAAAATTATACAGAGAATGGCTTATTACTTCATAGAGCTTTTTAGAAAGTCATTTCCTTTGACCTTACTGGGAGCAGAGTCTACACAAAAACTTTCTTTCCTGGAGTTGTCAGTCCTGAGCTGCTACATCTATTATGCTTCTTGCCAAAGTTCAGGGGGGTAATATCTGTTTCCTCAAGATGGTGTGATAATGAGGTGTGGCAGTGTTCCTGATATGAAGGAAGAGATAACAGCTCAAAGGCTAACTAAAATATAGTAGACTTAATTAAGGAAAAGGGAAAAACCTTTTCCTTCCCTACGCTTTTAAATCTTCCTGCTCCTGCCCACTGCAGAGACTTGAAACAATAGTGAGCAATAAGAATGGCAGCTTGGGATGGGGTTGTGGTAGAGTGCTTTCCTCGCATGTGGGAGGCACTGGGTTTGATCCTCAGCACTGCATATACATAAATGAATAAATAAAGGTCAATCAACAACTAAAAAAAATTAAAAAAAAAAAGAATAGCAGCTTTATGTTCACTCTTGTGACTGAAGTTTCTTATTTTGTTTCCTTAATGACTTTAAGTCTCCACCTTTTTCTACTCTGTCTTAAATGAATAAGAACCAACAAATACTTTTTTCCTAGTGGTGGTACATTTAAAAACAATCAATTTCCCCTTCCCCAAATTTCCTTTTTGAAAACCTTTGGCCAGCTAAATGAGTATCTCTACATTGGGTGAGATTTTAAGGCAATATCAGTGAGATAACCCTAAAGGAAATATTGCCTCTTATTTATGAATTTCTCTGGATTAGTGTATCCTGATTCCTGATTTATAATAAGGCATAAACAGTTAAATCTCCATTTAGGAACAACAATAATAATTTTATTAATTGACTGGATTTGGTTATTGCACACAGAAGATATTCTGCCACTGTTTCTTCCTATAATCTAACAGTGCCTACTCCATTTAATGTAAGTTCTTCATGAATAGGGAAGTGAAAAGAGAAAGGCAAGAAATCATGATCTTGGGTATAGTACTGGAATATTAGAAATGTTAAAGCATATAAGGACAAAAGAGGAAGTGGATGAAAGAGTTAAAGCACACTGCACAATAAAAGGAAATAACTTAAGAAACAAACATGACTGTTAGAAACTGACATATAAATTTTGGTGGGGAGTTAGTGGTAAGCAAATAAGTGTAAGTAAATGTTATTTATAACCCATTCTCATTTTTAAAAAAGTTACATAGTGGTAAATATTTATGCAAATTTCTTCTTAATTGGGAAACACAATGTAACAAAACACTGGCATTTCTTTCCTGAATGTGTTTAACAATAGGATTGCTTCTTACCTGTCTAGACAGTGAGGGTATGCTAACACCTCACACTTGAATAACTTCTGTAATTACATAGCATTTCCACATGCTTTTGATTTTCACAATAACTTATTCAGGTCAGTAGGACTTTGTCCTATAATAAGAGTGATACTAGGCACTTAACAAAATGGCATCATTAATACTTGTAAAAACTAGAAACTGGAACTCAAGTCTCTTCTCATTTAGGACTTTTCTTTCAACTGCTTAGACTCTCAGGTAACTTTTTCAAGGTCTTTTTCTAGTTTCATTGGTTTGGTTAATATATAAATATATCATTTTTTATAGTCAAACAGCACTGTATGTTATTTTAAATATTGAAACTTGGAAAGTCTAAGGACAGATGTGCTAGATATTCTCTGTTCACTCTTCACCCTTCTCTCCCCTAGTCAATGTCCTGGGAAGCCGGCCAGATGGGTTTGCATCGATGGGTTTCTGGTTAGGTTCAGCAAGAGATTAGAGGGCTGGAACAGGAGTGAGGTCTGGTATTTATTCCTTCCTAATGGGCCATGGGCTGGTAGTGGCTGTACTCCCATGTAACCTGTTCCTTATGCATGGTGATGGCACCTCCTTTTAAAGACAACTGCCACTCTCTACTTGAGGACTTTTTCTGGCTATGGAAACATGCTCAGAGCATGTGCGGGGCAGACCAGAGGTGCTGGACAGTGTGGGAATTGATGGATAAATACCTTCATTACTGTTTCCCTAAGTCAATGTTTAGGAGCTGTATTATATACCATCTCTCAGAGGTCCCTGTCAAGACTGAGCCCCAGTTGCACTCAGTGATCTCCATTTTGTATTGGCCTTCATCCCTCTCCTGTCTCATTTACTGGACCTCTTCTAGTGCCTTCTGGAATTGCCACCAAAATTATTAGTGCTCAGATCCTAGCCTTAGGGTTGGCTTCTGGGGAACCCATCTTAATATAAGCCATAGCTATTGTAAGTCAGCTGCCTCCTACAGCCATAGCTTACTCTGTAGATTCCAGAAACCTCTTCTTCCCCTTGTATCTTCAGGCCCGGCGTAGTCATGGATACACATTGTTGCTAGCCCCAGAGTGATTCACCATCCCTTGTACACACAGCTGCAAGACAGAATGGGCAATGTAGTCTTTATTCTGGGTGGCTAAACATTGGATCTTCTTTTAGTTAGGAGGATGAGAATAAGTGGAGGGAACATCTTATAGTCTCTGCGACAAAGTCACAGTTCAAATACTAAAATTTGTTGAGATATATTATAAGATAATTAAATACTTGAAAGCAACCCTATTGGCTAGCATGATTATAATGCAGTTGCCACTATAATATTAACAAAAGCATTAGAGTTGTCTTTGGGTTGCTTCTCTGGATGACTGCTGTTTAAGAAGAGCTCATTTTGTCCTGGTTGTGTTCCTCTTGGAGGCAAAGTTCTTGCAGTTTCTCTCTAGTGCAAATCTGATGACACACTCACCTCATAATTCTTAGTTACAACAAACTTGTTCTTCCCCAGGCTGCTTGATCTGCTTCATTTCTCATCTCAAGCATTTCTATGGCAATATTTACACTTAGTTGTAGCAAAAATAAAAATTTTCTTTTTATGCATCAAAAATTTGGAAGGACTGCTGAGAGGAATTTGCACTTTCAAGTATAGTGGTTGAGAATTCCTGGTTTAGGTATTCTAGAAGATATAAATGAGCAATAAATAGCCCTTCCCTATGAAATTTTAAGTCTGGTATTAATGGAGGATGGGGTAAGAAGTGAAGGGAAATTTAGGGTAAGAAGAAATGACAACACTAATGTGAGTGGCACATGTTAATTATTGTGGGTTCCCAATCCCACCCTGGCTCCTTGTTGAAATTACAAGTTTCCCTAAATCAATAAGATAACAGGAAAGAATGAAGGGGTAACTTTTAGGGTCAGGAAAGAGCAGAAATTCTGGGGCAGTGAGAAGGGGATGAAGGTTGATGGGCCCATGGGTAGTGGGGTCCCTTGTTTGTTCTGCAGTCTTGTCCTGGTGGGTATGACCACGAAAAAGAGAGCTGTATGGTGTCTTGGAGATGCTCTGTTTTAAGCACAAGGACTTTCAGGCCCTACTAGGGCAAGGGCCCCCCTTGTCCCTAGTTAGCATTAAAACAGAAAGGTTGGGCACTGAGAATATCGTTTCATATTTTCTGATATTTGCACTTTCCCTTGATTCAGGTATAAGTCAGGGAAATAAGGGGACTCCAACAATAACTGATATTGAATTTCTTGCTTAGAGGGACAGAGACTTGAGATGGATTTAAACTGATAGAAATAAAGATAGCAAAACTTTACGGACACCTAGAAATGGTGGATTAAGGTAGAACCTGTTCCATGCATAAATAATAGGGACAGAAAGGCAGAATATGGCAAGGGCTTTAGCGAGAGCTAAACCATGAAGTATATTTTTACTAAATCATGACATATTTTTCGGTTTTTGGGAACATTCCATTCTCTTTTCCACAAACCTTTTTCTGGTTTTGGCTGAGACAAGAACTGAAGGGTAGTTAATTAGAAAAGGAGGAAGGAATGTTTTTTCCTCTTTCTCTTCTAGCTTTCTTCCATTTCATAGTGGAAAGCACAGCAACAAATAATAATACATGTAGTAAATATTTATGTATTACTTGAATATTAAGATTTTCTTTTACTTCCTTCTATTCTCTGTAGCTGTATGTTGTACTTGGGCATACTCTGTACAATCCATATTGCCCATCTTCTGGATTGTGGAGGCAGAAGAAATTTGGCCTGGTCTACATGACACATGACACAGGTTCCTTTGCTCTTATCTTCTCCAATTCACTGACACCTTCATCGACCAGCAACTTTCCCTTAGTTATTCCGTAGGTGTCATAATAGAGACCTTTATACAATTTGTTCTTTTCTAGAAAAAAATTATGGCAAACAATTAGACTTAGAGACATTTTATACATGACGTCTTTGTTTCCTTGATTCTAAAACACATGATGAAAACAGATTTTGAATATTTTGGACTTCAGAATGTCTTATAATCCATGTCTAAAGAAATCTGTCCATTTCCAGAGAATCTTAAATCAGGCTGTTTGTAATTGTACACAAACATGTTTAGTATTTCATGAAAGACATTTATTTTTACATCTGATTTCCAGTACAAATGTTATTTGTTGCATTACTTGATACAGGTGAATTTTAATTTTTCTACATCTCTGGCTTGCTTTTAAAACCTTTTTTTTTTTGGTACTGGAGATTGAACCCAGGGCCACTCGACCACTGAGCCACATCCCCAGCCCTATTTTGTGATTTACGTAGAGACAGGGTCTCACTGAGTTGCTTAGTGCCTCACTGTTGCTGAGGCTGGCTTTGAATTCGTGATTCTCCTGTCTCAACCTCCCTAAGTGCTGGGATTATGGGTTTGCGCCACCTCACCCGGCTTGTTGATTTATTTTTTTATGTGGTGCTGAGGGTCAAATTCAGTGCCTTACATGTGCTAGGCAAGCACTTTACCACTGAACTACAACCCCAGCCCAACTTTTTTTTTTTTTAATGTGGAAGATTTTCTGCTATATGCCAAGCAATGAATTTTAAAACAATAGAAATTATCACATACTTTGCACTGGTTTGGAAAATTTTTAGTCTCAAGAGATTGTGCCAATTCATGTGCTTAGGAAAGGTTTTACTGGAGAATGGTATACCTATCAAAAGGTTCTGCCTGCTCTTTCTAAATTTTTTTATTGAGATGCTTCATATTTAGTAGAAACATAAATAAAAAGAAAATGTTCATCAATCCTTTCCCACCCCTCCATTTCCATTCTGTTGCTCCTTCAGAGGAAGATTCTTACCCATCCTCTTTCATGCTCATGCATGAAGTGCACATGTATGTTTTTGTTGAAAAGACAGCAATGATATTATACTAATTACAAGGCTACCTATCACAAATTTGTCAGTGCTGCATCCACACCTCCTCAGATCTCTTTATTGTGTCTGTGAAAATTGGTTCCTGGTGTAGTTGCCCTCCTAGTAACCTGGCTTTAAATCACTTTGTGAGCACATTGTCCCTCAAGTTGCTGGAACATGTTTTACTTTTGCATACAGGGGGCCAGATGCCTAAGAATTTATGCTCCCAACCCCCATCCCTTGACCAATGACTAATAAGAACAAAAATATAAACTTCAGCTCTCTTCCTGCCCACCCCTGTATAATTTAATTAGTCATTCCAGGTAATTTCCTGATTTTATTTTGTTTTTGACACTAAAAACAATGCTGTGTATGCAACTTTGTGGATATATCCTGTGTATTTACAAAAAGTAATGTTTCTGCATGAAAGATATTCTCTACTTGAGTCTACTGAAGTCATACTAAGCCACTCTTTATAATATTTGGATAAAGTGATGGACTGAGAAATATGAAGAGGGACCTAACAAAGGGACTAGGTGGAATAATTTTGGTTCTTTATTTCAACAAATATTTATTATCTCTAATGTGCAGGTTCTGTGTAGGATTTAGTTCTCAATGGAGAATAGAACAGAAATGGTTCCTGCTTTCAGGAACCCCACTTGTCTAGTAGGGAATAGGATTTTAAGCAATGATCTCATCAGTGAATCTTTGTGAATTGGATAAGTGCTACATAGAACAAATAGAGGACTCTCTGAAACGGTAGCCTAATTTAAAAATGGAACAACTTTTCTGGAGAAGTGACGGTTATTAGGAAATAAAAATCTAAAAAAATTTTCAGTGTTAAGGTAATGTACACAACCCCAAAATTCATTCTAAAGAATTTTATTTTATGTTTATTTGAATTAAACATACATAAAATTGAGTTTTGTTCCAGCTGGCAATGACAGCAGAACAGCATTTTCTTTTTCTGAATTTCGAACACTTCCCTATCTTGTCCTTTCTTCCTTTCCTTTATCTCATTTAAAAAAAATATGATGGTATTAGTCAGAGGGCATTTTTTGACCTCCCATCCTCACCTCTTTCCTGGCCCCATGTCCAGTCTAAGGTGCTAGGAGGTGGTTTTTGGATAGGTAATGACAAAGTGACCAGGACTCTGGATAAAACAACAAGAGATCTGTGAGAGCTGGTCATATCAACAGGAGAAATTTTCAGTTTATTAGTGTGTCATGCTGAAATATCTGAATCCCACCACCACCATTCTGTAAAAGGAAGATTTGGTGGAAATAATTAAAAGTGGGCCAGCACTTCTAGGATAAGGCCAAAGGGAAGGGAGAAAAAAGGAAAGAGACCAGAGACCAGGAGAGTGTCCTTGCCCAGAAAAGTCCCTGGCACATGGTAGGTGTTCAGTAAATTTTTGTTAGGTTAATAAATGCATGAATGATGCTCATCAGGGGAAGCTTGCACAGAGGAAAAAAGATGGCACTGTTTTGGATCAGCCCCTGAGATTTCTATGTAACCTTGGTAGTCTAATGATTGGAAATATTTTCTGGTCATGTCCTGTGCCTTCCTGGATTTCCAAATGCTAAGGGCTCAGCTTAGATTACATACCATCTTTTCCCAATATGGGGGAAGTGTCAGATATTAGCAAAGTATGACAGTAGGCAGACCCAGCACCAAAACAGAGATGAAGGAAGCCAGTGCTGGGGCTGAGCATGCAGGACTGGGCACCATTTGCCTGACCAGATCAGGAGTTACTTGTCAGAGATTTAGATACTATCATTTCCTGCACCAAAGCCAGAAGCAGTGGGCAGTCAGATGGGAGCCAAGAAGTTGTGTATGACCAGGGTCAAGAAAGGCAAAATTGGTCAGGGACACGCATAACCATGTGAGTGAGAGGGATAATACCTATTTATTCTCACCTCCCACCAAGACTCACTATATGTAGGCTTGATATAATCATGATGAGTGGTTAGCCACAAGAGTAAGATCTGATTTATTATTCTTTTTTTTTTTGGTACTGAAGATTGAACTCAGGGATACTAGACCACTGAGCCACATCCCCAGCCCTATTTTGTGTTTTATGTAGACACAGGGTCTCACTGAGTTGCTTAGTGCCTAACTGTTGCTGAGGCTGGCTTTGAACTCATGATTCTCCTGTCTTAGCCTCCCAAAGTGCTGGGATTACAGGTGTGTGCCACTGCGCCCAGCTGATTTATTATTCTTAATGGCAATTTCAGGAAGGTCATAATAGCCAATAAAGATCAGTTATTTATTAAGTACATATGTAAAACATTGAGATAGGTGCTATGGGATATAGGAGGGCATGGATGAGGAGGAGAGAAAAAGAATTTATACTCTAATTCAAGAATTTTAAGTTACTCTCTGGGTTGCATAAATGGCACATACTTCTTATGAGAAGCTAGCAATGCAAGGCATTAGGCGAGTGCCAAGGTGTTTGACATTTGAGAGAAGCTAAACATGCTTCTTGAATTTGAAGGAGGGAGGGTTAGTTGGGATATTTTAAAAGATTTAAGGTTTGAACCAGACCTTGAAGGATAAATTGGGAGAACCGTGTAGGCTAAATAATAAGAGGTCTGAAAGTCTGTAGGTTAAATCTCAAGAATCTGAAAATTATATTATCTTTTCCTGCTCCCCTGTTTCTTCAGGCTCTACTAGTCACTAGTGCACAAAGGGCCTAGTGCACAGAACAACAGGGGACATTGTCTCAATGGTTTGTCACCCCTGGCTGCAAAGGTGGAGACATTAACAGTAACATACAAGTTTCCTGCATAGACTGGCCTTGGATTATAGGCCACTATTGTCTTCAGAATCTGGGTGTGTGAACTATGCTGTTAAGGTCATTGGCATAAGACTCCAGGGACCATATGTTCTTCAAAAATTTCCACTACCTCCTAGGACCAGCATGGTTCAGAAATAGCAGACAGATCTCTATGCCCTTTGGAATCTTGATTACTTTCAAAGGACAATCCCAGAGGCAATTAGGGTTGGTTAGCATGGCAAACTTTGCTTAGCAGGTTTTTCTCCCTCTCAGAGCTACTTTAAAATCTCTGGCAATGTTCCCTTATAAGGGTGGCCCTGTCTAGAGAAGCCTAGGCCTTTTCCTTCCTTTTGTTATTTATTCATTTATTTATTTATTTATTCAAGTGTTGGAACCAGCAGCCTGTACTCCTTCCTGCCCTCCCGTGGCCCCATAGTTTCTGACTTCTCCATAGTGATACTCATTTGGAAACTTTTTGAGTCAGTAGAGGATCAACTTAGAAACTTTTTTTTCCTTTTTTTCCCCTGACCAATGGCAATGTTGCATGTCATGGTGGAAAGATTTGAATGCTACTATCATACTGAGTATAACAATGCTATTTGGGTATGTTGGCACACAGCCCAAATTAACTTTGCTTTGCTGAATATGGTTACAGTGAATTCTGTTTAAACAAGAAATCATGTATAACAAATGCTTTTGCAAAACCATGTCCATTTAGCAGTTTAATAAGGATGTATTTCAACAAAGGGTTTCAATACAACAGCCACATTTAAACATCTATACAATGTTAAATTTAATGCATTTTTAAAAAATAAACATTTTAGAATAGTTTTCAATTTACAGAAACATTGTTGTTCCAGACCTCATATCGTGCCAGAAAGATTGCAGATATGTCACTCACAAGTCACAGGCATGAGTTTTTTAGAAAGGACAGGAAAAGGGGAGAGGGGACACTTTAAAGAGAGAGAGATAATCCTCTCAGAGAGGAGAACAGTGTACTCCTGTCCTCCAGTTTTATGGGAGGTCTCAGGGAAGTTTCTAGAGTCTTTCCTAGGCCCACCTCTTGACTTTTGACTGATAGCAGGATTGCTTCAGACTTTCATGTCCCCACTGCTTATGGTAAAGGTCCAAGGCAACTCTGGGTTACTTTGGCCCATGCTGAGCAGTTCTAATTGAAACATTTTTTTTTTTTTTTCAAATTTTATGGTTAGGGGGAGTTATCCTTATCTCCCTGAGTTCTTCAATCTGGTCTGTATAGAGGTCACAAAAGTCCCCTACTTCAGGGCACCTTGTGTTCTTATCAGCCTTTTGGACCTGTATTTCTCCTGCAGATAATAGATTGTTTGCTGAGGTATGTAACATAGCCTATTGATTTAAGCCAGGCAGGGTTGCAGATGTATTGCTTTTTAAAATAAAGCATGTGGGGTCAACACAGTGGCTCAGTTTATAGAATTATCCCCTTAACTTCATGTTCTCATGCTTACCTCTGTTTGTTACTTATCATTTGTGACAATTGTACAGAAAGTTCTCATATACTTTATACTTATTCTTCCTATTGTTAATATCTTACATTAATATATTTGATAAAATTAATGAACCAATATTGATACATCATTAGAGTCCATACTTTCTTGAGATTTCCTTACTTTTAACCTAATGTCCTTTTCTTTTCCAAGATACCACATTACATTTAATCCTCATAATATCCTGAGGCTCCTCTTGGCTGTGACAGTTTCTTAGACTTTATTTTGATGATCTGGATAATGTTGAGAAATACTGGTTAGAATATTTTATAAATGATTGCTCAATTGAGATATATCTGATATCTTTCTCTCTCTCTCTTTGGTACCAGATATTGAACCTAGGAGTTCTTAACCACTGATTTACATCTCCAGCCCTCTTTATATTTTATTTTGCAACAGGGTATTGCTAAGTTTAGAGCCTTACTAAGTTGCTGAGGCTGTCTTTGAACTTGTCTTTCTCATGATTAAACCAAGGATGATGTTTTTTTGGAGGAAGGTCACAGAAGTAAAGTGCCATTTTTATTATATTATACCATGGGTATGCATTATTAATGGGATTTATCATGCTGATGTTGATCTTGGTCACCTTATTGAGGTAGTATTTGTCAGATTTTTCCACTGTAAATTTACTCCTTCTTATTTCCTTTCTATATTGTACCTCTTGGAAGGAAGTTAGGACATACAGGCTGTACTTAAGAAGTGGGGAGTTGTGCTTCATATCCTAGCGGGTAGAGTACCTACACAAATTATTTGGAATTCTTCTTCTAATAATAATTCTAATTATTTGGAATTATCTTCCATTATTTATTTATTTAATAATTAGCCTATTTCATAAATTAATAGTCTATATCTGTATAGATTCATAGTTTTAAAAAAATTCTCTGGCTTATAATTGAATACTACTTTATTTTGTTGCTCAAATTCTTCCAGTTTTGGCTATTGGAAGCTTTTACACTTGTTTTTTACACTTCATTACTTTCATATACCCCATCTTTGTTTGTTTGTTTTTTTAATTATTTCCTGGCACTATAAGATAATTCCAGGTTCTTCTTGTACATTTATTGCCCCAGTGCTGGAACCAACTCTTTCTCAGGGGAGTTTTAGTTCCTTTTATTGGAGAATGGTTTTAGAAATGAAGATTTGGGGTATATTTACTGCTACTGAGGTATCATTGCTTTTAGATACTTTGAGCTGGCAGATCAAAGAAATATATTGTACTCTAAACCTTGTATGTACTAATACCAGTAGATATTGCTCTGTTTATCCATATATATATCTATATTAAGCTGAATATGAATTCATACAGTTTTTCTTACTCTATTTAATCACATGCATCATTTGGATCATTCTAGCCACTTCTCTTTACTTGTCTGTAAGTTTCTGTTCCAACAGTGAGAAACCTGACTCCTACTGTCTATCCTCCATTAATTGTTTGACACCAGTATACATGTGTAGTGGTTTCAGAATCATGAACCTTGGTAAACAACTTTATCAAGTAGAAAAATGTGCTTTTGTACAGTTCCTTAGCCTTTCATCTTACAGACTTCACTCATCTCCAGAGTGACTTACCTTAGTACCTTTCCCTAACACTTGAATGAGGTTGTTTCATACATGTGTAATACAATTAGATTCTTTTGTCACAATGTACATTTCATTTTGGAATCCCTTTACCTCTTGACTAATTTTTTAAAACTTTGTATACATTAAGTTTCATTCATTGTGCCATGAAGTTCTAAGGGTTTTAACAAATGAATATAATCATGTATCCACCATTATAGTATTACACCAAATAGTTTTGTTACTCTAAAAAATCTTGTTATGAAGCTGGGCACGGTGGTATAAGCCTGTAATCCCACCAGGCGCGGTGGCACAAGCCTGTAATCCCAGCACTTAGGGAGGCTGAGACAGGAGAATCGTGAGTTCAAAGCCAGCCTTAGCAACAGCGAGGTGCTAAGCAACTCAGTGAGACCCTGTCTCTACATAAAACACAAAATAGGGCTGGGGATGTGGCTCAGTGGTCGAGTGCCCCTGAGTTCAATCTCCAGTACCAAAAAAAAAAAAATCTTGTTATGTGTAAGGCCATGGGTTCAATCTGTAGCACTACAACAACAAAAAAAAAAAAAAAAAAAAAAGAAGAAGAAGAAAAGAAAAGAAAAATTACCTATTTAATCCTTCCCCACCCTCATGAATATCTGGTCACTGCTGATATGTTTACAGTCTCTATTTAATAGTTAAAATATTTTCAAAATATTTGGAGCTTTTATAAATTGATTAGATTTTCACAGGTAATAAGTACTTTCTTTGGAAATGAACATTCTGACTTTAAAGACATTATAGCTGTTATACCTCCAATTCATGAATTTGGGTCTGCCTTTTCACATAGCAAAATCTTTTATTGATTTTAGTGAAATGGTAGTTCATTTATTGTCTCTGCAGGCCTTTGAGACATTTAGAGTAATTGGGGCACTTGGGGTGGGGATAGTAAAGAGGTTCTTTCAACAAAACATGCAAGGCATTTTACCTCATGCTGGTGAAGAGAGGGGAAAGTAGCTACAGCACAAATAGCAAACGACTGTGTATGCAAATCAGTTGAGAAATACTTGATGTAATGTAATTACTTGAGGTAAGTAATGACTGTACAGCACAGACTTCATTAAGTAAGGCTAGATGTTTACTTGTAGCTCAGGATCTTCATTTCGATTCTGCAAATTCTTATTTCAGTTCAATTCTGCTTAAAGCCACAGTGTGATGTATGTGTGGTTTTCTTCTGGGGCCACTGTTTGGTCACAGGGTAACTACTAACCTCAACTGAATGTAATACCGGTCTCTGAGAGTGGGGATGGACATTTGCATTTTTTGGTAAGTATTTCCCGTGATTATAAAGTGCAGCCAGGGCTGAGAACGATGGATCTACCCTAAGAGAGAGTGCCTCTCTTTCTACTCCCCAAGGAAAGGACAGGCATTTTTGGAACCAATGTGCATTCTAACTACTAAGGGATGGTCTACCCCATCCCTTATTTCCAACCCCATCCCTTATTTCCTACCCCATCCCTTATTTCCTACCC
>PVHX01009640.1:0-75017 GCA_004024805.1 Geosciurus inauris | reverse complement strand
TCAGCACCACATAAAAATAAATAAAGACATTTGTGTCCATCTACAACTAAAAAAAAAAAAAAATTAAAAAAAAAAAAGTTCCAATGCAAAATATCTTATGCTAAAGAGAGACTAAGATGTTGTTTGCATAGCCACATAAAGATATCTTCAGGGGCTGGGGTTGTAGCTCAGTGGTAGAGCGCCTGCCTCGCGTGCGTGAAGCACTGGGTTCTATCCTCAGCACCACATAAAATAAATAAAATACAGATATTGTGTCCATCTACAACTAAAACAAATATTTAAAAAAAAAAAAGATATCTTCAATGCAGCCAGGCGTGGTGGCCCACACCTGTACTCCCAGCACTTTGGGAGGCTGAGACCAAAGAATTACAAGTTCAAAGCCAGCCTCAGCAATGGTGAGGCGCTGAACAACTCAGACTCCATCTCTAATAAAAACACAAAATAGGGCTGGTAATGTGGCTCCGTGGTCGAGTACCCTTGAGTTCCATCCCTGGTACCAAAAAAAAAAAAATTAAATATATATATATATACACACACATATATATGTGTATATATATATATATGTATATATAGTAAGACTGTTTATTAATGTTAAAGTTATTTATATACAGGCTGGGAATGTGGCTCAGTGGTAAAGCACTTGCCTCACATGTGTGGGGCAGTGGGTTCGATCCTCAGCACCACATACAAATAAATGAATAAAATAAAATAAAGGTCCATCAATAACTAAAAATTTTTTTAAGTTATTTATATACATGTATTAGTATAGCTAGACATTTCAATTATACTTAAGTTTAAAAAATGTCATCTTAGTTTTTCCTTTGTCATAAGGCTACAGAGATTAGAAATTTTAAAAATGGAATGGTTTTTGGCACACACCTGTAATCTCATCTACTCCAGAGGCTGAGGCAGGAGAATCACAAATTCAAGACAAGCCTTGGGAAATGAGAGAGACCCTGTCTCAAAACAAAAAAGGCTAAGGATATGTAGCTCAGTGGTAGAGCACCACTGGGTTCAATCCCCAGTATGGTAAGGAAAGAAGAAAGGGAGGGAGGAAGCGGGGGAAGGAGGGGAACAGAACAGAACGGGATGGTAGCCCACAAAATACAACTACAAATCATCAGAAAAGAAAACCCTAAACTGACTTATCTTTTGGCAAAATAAGCTATTATGTTGACATCCATTTTTCACAGATTTAGAGATGTTAAGCAACTTGTCTAAATCACCCAGCAAATAATTACAGTCAGTCTAAATCCAAAGCCCCTGGTCTTTACTTGTCTTTAAACTTATCACAATGAATTATTCTCTAGAATTATTATCTGCCACTATAATATCTAGAAAAAAAAGTTTATGATAATTACAGAGTTCTAATTGTTCACAAGATGCTGAAATAGCACCAATTATGTATGATTTTTCTCCTCAAAATTTTTTCTCTGATTTCATTACAGTACAAATAAATAGGTGCTGGCACATAAAACAGCTTCACGCATACAGTGTTAATATCGAAGTAAGTTCCCACACTAGTCAAAAAGTCTGAAACCAACTGCTTAGCTAAAACATTGGAAATAAAACAATACTTAATACTATAATGGACTCTAACATTGCATGAATCCATGACCCTTTCCTCTTAAACATCACGACAGTTTGTGTAATAGCTTGTGTAACACGTCACAATTATAGTAACTGAAGCTAGAGATAAAGTGAAAATTTCTATATTTAATGTGAATGCCTATAAGTTAAAAGTAAATTTAATCAGCATAAGAAAATATCATATACAGAGACTTCTCAGTAATTTCAAGGGCATTAGGAATTGACCACACAAGTTATTGTACCTAATTCACTTTATAGGGTGTATTTCTTAGATATAATTCTATCAACAGCGCCACTTTTATACTACTACACCACAATTATCTTTCAGATCATGACTTTCACACAATAAATAAAGTCCACAATCACTGCATAAAATGTCATTTTTTCAGAACTAGATTCTTTCTCCAAACCATATAGTATCCCAAAATTTCTTTCCTGATTCCCAAGAGTTTCAAGGAAGCCGGGTGGTGCAAGCCTGTAAATCCCAGCAGCTCAGGAGGCTGAGACAGAAGGATCATGAGTTCAAGGCCAGCCTCAGTAATGGCAAGGTGCTAAGCAAACTCAGTGAGACCCTGTCAAATAAAATACAAAATAGGGCTGGGGATGTGGTTCAGTGGTTGAGTGCCTGAGTTCAATCCCCAGTACCAAAAAAAAAAAAAAGTTTCAAGGAAAGCCATGATCTCATATTGAAATATCATCTTCCAAAGACTTTTATATAAAACACTGGTTGCCATCCCTCCTCTAGATATTAGGGTGGAGGGGGATTTCCATAACCAGATAAATTCCATAAATTCTAGGATAACCTGCAATATTTTATAGTTAAATTTTATTGAAAAATTTCCCAAACTTATCCGACTACATAAACTTCCCCCACTCCCCACACACACACAGTGTCTTTTTTTGTAGTTTTATTTTTTTAGTTGTAGATGGACACAATACCTTTATTTTATTATTTTTTATGTGGTGCTGAAGATCGAACCCAGTGCCTCACACATACAAGACAAGCACTCTACCACTGAGCCATAACTGTAGCCCAAAGCATCTTTTAATATCCCATGGATTTACAGAACACATTTTGAAACTAGGGAGGAAGCTAGATGAAGAAGTCCTATTACCAAAACAGAAGCAAAGAGTTCAATAAAGAATTGAGGGGCAAAAAGTGGGAATGGAAATGGGGAGCCAACCCTCCATGCCTCATGTTACTATGAAAGCCAATTTAAGCCAAAATGCCACTCTTCAATAGCGGCAGATAAGGGAATACTAGAATGGGAAGAAAGGCACAGCCAACAGAAAACATCATTCTCTACCTACTGACCAGAAAACCAGGAAGAAATTATGATGAGGAAATGTGGAGAAGCTATCTAGGAAGAACAATCCTGACGTCCTGATCAGCATCAATAGGAAGAAAAGGAAATCCTAGAGATCTGGAAAGGAGTTTTACATTTAATGTAAAAGGGACACTCACACTAACGTCTAGAATAACATTTAGTTATAGTGTGGGTCATTAAAAAAAATCATTATGTAAAGAACTTCTTGATTCCTCAAGATATGGAAAAAGCAGTTGAGCAATTCATAGTCTTTGATACTTAAAACTTGAGTCACTCTGCCTGGCAGTTCCATGAGTAATAAAAAAAAAAACCTATGAAACTAGCAAATCCTCACCTACATCTATCCTAGAGTTAATCTGCAGTAACAGGAAGACACACCAAGAAAATACTACTATTATTTATAGGTCATATGGTTATAACCAATGAAAGTCATTAGCCAAAATTAGAAAAGAAAAATTACAAAGAGGCAATGAACCATTAAAGAAAATACAAAGGAGTGATGTTAATTACTCTGTCCAGTAAATTCTCTTAAATTAAAAATACCCAATCATTCACAAGTCAGACTGAAGCAGCAACCTGAGTTATATTCATTCTCATTCTTTCCCCTCTTCTGTTTTCCCCTTTACCTCTTGTCCCCATTCCTTTTCCAGGTTTTCCAAGTTATTGTGTCCCTACCCACACTCCCCCTGCGGGGTGGGGGGTTACTGGGGATTGAACTCAGAGGCACTCAACCACTGAACCACATCCCCAGCCCTATTTTGTATTTTATTTAGAGAGAGGGTCTCACTGACTTGCTTAGCGCCTTGCCACTGCTGAGGCTTACTTTGAACTCGCAATCCTCCTACCTCAGCCTCCCCAGCCCCTGGGATTACAGGCATGTGCCACCGCACCCACCCCTACAAACTCCTTTCTTTAACTTCATCTGTCACTAATCTATCATGTGTCCTCTTTGAAGGGAAAAAAAACTATAATGTTTTCACTATTAAACAATCAACATGTTATAGCTTCATCTACAATATCATATTCAATCACACACACACACACACACACACATATACACACACACAGGACTGAACCCAGGGGTGCTCTACCACTGAGCTACATCCCCAACCCTTTTTATTTTGAGATGGGGTCTCACTAAATTGTCAGAGCTGACCTCAAACTTGTAATCCTCCAGCTTCAGACTCCTCAGTACCTGGGATTACAGGTTTGTGCCACTACACTGGTCAAACTCAATTAAAATAAGAAATACAAGAAAGCACAAGTGCTTTACATAATACTTATTATTTCTATATATGATGAGCTTAATATTTCCATTCTAGTCTATTTAATTTTTAAGTGCTGATTAGACTTAGTAAAACCTCACAATCAGCAGGATGAAAAATAGAGTTTCATACACAACAAACTGGCAATAAATGTACCAAAAGTGGGGCTGGGGCTCAGTGGTACAGTGCTTGCCTAGCTCATGTGAGGTAATGGGTTCCATCCTCACATAAAAATAAATAAAATAAAGGTATTGTGTCCATTTACAACTAAAAATATTTTTTTAAAAAAGTACCAAAAGGGAAAAAGGTTTGGAAAAAGCTGTTTGCCACAGAGCCGTAGTATAATAAAATACTCATCTGTGCCTAAAATAGCCTGGACTGACTATCTAATGCTAACAAGTCCTAAGATGTACAGCATATTTCTAAAATTTCCAACACATTATGGTATTTGCTTTTACACTAAGATATAACTTAGATTTCCATAAGAAATAACTATATTTCTAAAATTCTTAAAATGTTAATCCTGATATCCTGTTCTCATTCATAAAGCAATATTCTTTAAAAAAAAAAAAGAAACTGATGTTCCTTAAAATAATTACTAATCGATATCCCAATTTGTTGCAGTAAACAATACCATTTGGCAACTACCCCTAAGAGTGATTTGAGAGAGAGAGAATAAGAAGTCACCCATCACTTGTTGAACAAGTTCCTACCATGTGCCAGAGTTGCGTTGGATAAAATAATTATACTCACTCTTAGAATAGAACATTAGATAATCAGTATAAAGGATGTAAGTGCCCAACCTGTTTCTGAAGATATTTATATGATCGTAATTGAGATTTTACATAAAAATAAGTTGATCATTCTTATTCAATTAATGTCTTCATAATTTGATATAGTTAATAAATTCTACTCAGGAAAAACAGTGAGGAACAGCAGACATGAAGAACAAAATATTCTAGACATTTAGATTCTTCTAAGCAAGCCATCATTTACCTCATTCAATCAATCCACACATGAAAAAATGTAAATGAGCTTTACAACTATTTTAATAAAAGGAAATGTTGGGGCTGGGGTTGTAGCTCAGTGGTAGAGCACTTGCCTAGCATGTGTGAGGCACTAGGTTCAATTCTTATCACCACATAAAAATAAATAAAGGTCCATCAACAACTAAAAATATATTCAAAAAAAAAAAGGAAAGGTTTACACCATAGTACTTGCCTATGTGCCCAAGTAACAAGTTGATTAACCAGTTTATTCTCTGTGTAGCATATATAAATATGAATAAACTATAAAACTGTTTAATGATCATTTCCATGAAATATTACAAAGACAAGACCAGAAAGCATCAAAAAAGTTACCTACACAGACAAAGCCCTGCAAATTTCTTTCATGTAAAGTATTATCTTACATCTATTTTTTAAGTAAACTGGTAAAGAATTCCCTAAACTTCCAATTTCCTATTTCAAAGTAGAGGACAGCCAATTCAATAAATAATGAATTCATACAGTCATCAAGTTAGTTTTATAATGTTTAAATTATTTTTACTTCTCTAACTTTACTGTAACTTATTCTAGAATTATACTGACTTCAAACCTACCACTTTATAAACAAACATACAAACTACAATCAACAGTTTAAAAAACAAAGGAGATAAAAACATTGTCTTTCAAATCTTGTTGTCTATAACTGGAAAGTATTATTATTAAATTTAAAAAGTGATCTATTGTCTTAAGGTGCTTTTATCCCCTTTTATCAGTACTCTTCAGCTTAATCCTCTCTTACTCTCACCTTCTCCACTTATTCCTCCCTCAAGCCATGGGCACCAAAAGCAAGGAATGGCTATCAGATAAAAACACCTGACTTTGAATTGTCAGTTTTGTTACTGTCATGATACTGTTA
This sequence comes from Geosciurus inauris, assembly GCA_004024805.1. NCBI lineage: Eukaryota > Metazoa > Chordata > Mammalia > Rodentia > Sciuridae > Geosciurus > Geosciurus inauris. Next base: position 68,932 of record PVHX01009640.1, on the reverse strand, counting down.
ATGAACAAAACATTAACTGTACCAATATAAAAGTAAAATGAATCATAACTAGGAATAAAATGAAATTAATGGAAACGAAGCAATAGTTAGAATCTTGGCTGAATCCATTTATTTGTGTGTGTGTGTGAATGTGTAGTTGTAGATGGACAGTATGCTTTTATTTTATTTGTTTATATTCTTATGTGGTGCTAAGGATTGAATCTAGTACCTTGCATGTGCTAGGCAAGTGCCCTGCCACTTAGCTAAAGCTCCAGCCCCAGTCCCACCTGACTCCATTTTTAAAAGTAACCTATCATCAGCATAAAAATCAGGACTATCTAGATGGTCCTAGCATTAATATAAATAACAAATGCAAATATTCAGTACATAATATAGAGTACTTAACTATACTGCTCTCCTGCAATTAAAGATTTAAGACCTAATATTTTTTTAAATATTTTTTTAGTTGTTCATGGATCTTTATTTTATTCATTTATTATTTGTATGTGGTGCTGAGGATCGAACCCAGTGCCTCACACATGCTAGGCAGGCGCTCTACCACTGAGCTACAGCCCCAGCCCTACCTAATATTTTTTAAATTATTAAAATCAAACTAAAAATGATATATAAGGCAAATCTAAATTATCAAATTTAACTCAATCTGTTGTAAACTTCCATCAGATATCAATAATAATAATAACAATGTTCAAAAAAATTAAATTGAGGCCAATTCACAATATGGAAACTTCCTTAATGTAAGTTGTTTTTTATATGTTAGGTAATGAAAATAACATAGATGATTTCCCAAAAATGTAAAAATGTAATCAATTCATATATGAAGAATGGCTCATTTATTTTAATACTTGAATGAAAAATAATGTCATTCTTAACCTAAATTCCCCAATATAACTTAAGGATAGTAAACACTACCACGATACATCTCCACAGCTCTTCCATTCTTTCTTTTCTTATCTTTACTCAATATTCTGTGGTTAATAACCACCATTTTCAAGACCTCATACTCCAACTAGAGATGTAACTCTGTGGTAGAGCATTTGACTAGCATATGCAAGGCCACTGTACTTCTAAACCCAGAAAAAGAAAAAAAACAACAACAACTCTTGAGACTTAATAGACACTACCCAGCCCTATACAAAATAATTCTGTAAAAAGTCTATTCTCGGGCTAGGGTTGTAGCTCAATGGTAGAGAGCTTGCCTGGCATGTGTGAGGCACTGGGTTCAATCCTTGGCATCACATAAAAATAAATTCATAAAATAAAGATGCTACCAAAAAAATTTTTTTAATTCTATTTCTCTTGCTAAATACTGAAAAACAATGATAGTTTAAGAAACTGTACAGCTTGTTATCAGATTTCTAAAAAGAAAAGCTATAAAGGGGCTGGGATTATGGCGCAGTGGTAGCGTGCTCGCCTAGCACGCATAAGGCACTGGGTTCGATCCTCAGCACCACATAAAAATAAAATATATTCTGTCACCTACAACTAAAAAATAAACATTTAAAAAAAAAAAAGAAAAGCTATAAAGAGTACAACTAAAAAAACTATCAACTGTGTTAAGTCCCTGATTAGAATTACTTCAGGTATGTTAATATAAGGTATTTGACTAAATATTTTTATATTTATACTTGTTTTTATATTTCTTTGGCTTAAGTAATTATATATGCAAACAGTGCTTTTTATACATATAGAAGAAACAACATCCAAAAAATATATTTAACAGAAAAACAAATTATTTTAACAATACAACAAAATATCTCAAAGCATAAAGCTACTACATCAACCAGAAGTGGATGGACAACATGGTTTTCTATTTTATCATAAATTATTTAAAATTATATTTGCCACTGGTACATACAAAGAGTTCTCCCACTATTTTGCAAATGAGAAAGGATATTAAATCACAATCACAGACTAGAGTGTCACTATAAAACCATAATTTTAAAACTCAAACTATAAAAATACTAAAACCTTTGGGGGTGGGGGGTGATAGTGGCGCATACCTATAATCCCAGCCATCAGTCAGCTAAGGCAGAAGGATAGCAAGTTCGAGGCCAGCCTGGCAACTTAATGAGACTGCATCTCAAACTAAAATTTTTTTTTTAAATGGGCAGGGTGATGTAGCTCAGCAGGTCCCCCAGGACCTATCTCCAGTATCACAAAAAATAAATCAATAAAAAAGGTACCAAGACCTTTAGTGTTCAAAAAGAAAACACTACAGAATTTCCAAAATTCAGAAAACCTAAGAAACTACACATGCTTTATAGAATATTTTACTCTACATTAAAACACACACACACACACACACACACACACCAAAACCAGCACTCTCGAGAGAAAAGTTGCTTGAAAGATAGTTTAGATTTCTTACCTGTCCAGTATGACTCTGGTAGGCTGTATTTTTTTTTTTTTAATATTTTTTAGTTGTTGATGGACACAATGTCTTTATTTTATTGCTTTGTATGTGGTGCTGAGGATCGAACCCAGGGACTCACGCATGCGAGGCAAGCGCTCTACCGCTGAGCTACAATCCCAGCCCCGGTAGGCTGTATTTTTAAAATCATCCTATTCCCATATTTTTTTAAAACCTCATGACATCAAGTTGTTAGAAATTTTCTAATACCCTCAAATTGGATAATTATAATTATTATTATATGTTAGGCATTCCTGAATCAGTGGTTGACCTAAGAAACTAATTTTGAATAAATTTCAAATCCAAAAAAAAAAGAAAAAAGAAACAATGAGCCCTTGACTTTTACTTTAGGAAAATAAATTATCACTTGGGAACGAGGATATTTTGGTATAAAAACCTTTCAATCAAAAAAAAAAACTACAATAACTTTTCAACCAACTAATATTACTAGTATTCCAAAGCCAGTTGGCCAAAATCCTTCCAAAGCCAATGCACACCACTATAGATAGGCTGGGCAATGATGACTGCGGGCAGGTCAGACTGCGCCCCGTATATAACATAGAGGCTGAAGAACTTCAGCCAAGCCTTTTAAGCTTGAAGGTCACATGGAGCTATTGCTTGCATAGTATCAATGATCAATTTCACTACAAGAAGCCTTCTAAATCACATCTGTATGTAAAGACTGAAAAGATTAACCGTTTAGATTGAAATTCAAAGTAAAGTCTCTCAGGTGGTAGCGTTCCCCATTCTCCATCAACAAATTTAAGTATTTTGTCAGTTCATCTTTCTGAACGTGAATTTTTTTTAAAGTCCATGGTTAGCTTGTGCTTTGCTTGCACTATATCGAGATGAAATGAAACCCACTGCTCAGCATCTCCACGTTCTAATTGTCCTAGGATAAACAGATAGTTCAATATCTCCTCCCACTTCAAGAGTGAGTTCCAAAGTCTGGGAAGGAATGTTTCCACCCACAAATACCTTTCAATTGAATGGCTGTCATACTGCCATGGATTAGGCAACAGTGAACAATAATCCATTTTTGCCCATCCCCAATTTATAAATCTCTTACTGCTGACCTAAAAACGTTAAGGTCATCATAACTTCTATAATAGCTAGGCCTTAGGTCAAGGCAACAATTGAGTAGAGTGGTTTTACTCCTGGAAAAATATTAACCAAAAACTGGGGGGGAAACCTTGAAAAACTAGTGTCTGCTCTTTAATTGAAATACATATAATTCTTTTTCGTTACAGAGTTCACTCATAACTCTCCATAACAATTAAATCATGTCCAGCTAAAGATTGTTTTTTTAAAAAACTTACCCCATTCTAGGTATTCAAGAATGTTCTTCTCTCTTCTCAATGGAGAATTATTGCATTCATCATAAAGGCAGATGAGTATATCCAGTAAGGTCTCCACGCTGAAGCACTGCCCATTGGTCTGAGCCGGCCCATCCAAAATAAATTGCTCCAACTGCCTCAAACGCACTTCTCCAGACATGTTTGCTTCGATTTTTGTTGATTTTCTTCTAAACTGTTATTACGCGATTGAGTATTACTATTTGAATCTAAATTTTTAAAGGTGTGGTTTTAGAAATAAACCACTTGTTAGTCCAATAACTGTCATGCAATGCCGGTGCTGAATTGAACATCCAATACACCAGTAACCTCACTTAACTGAAACGTCTTCAATTTCACCCATATACATATATTTGGAGGGTAAGTTACCATAAAATATATTTAATACATTTTAAAAGAATACAATTAAATCGTATATTTAAATAAAATAATAATTAAAACGAACTAGAGTCAACACTTCTTTTAAAAAAAAAAAAAAGAAACTCTTCTCCTTCATTCAAAATTCAACTCGTGCAACATAATCCTGAAACGAATCCGGTTGCATCATTAATGAATAAAGTCCCCTTTGCATCAGCAATTCACTTCCCGGGAAGAAGGAAAATAGGGGAGGAAAAAAATAGAATGTATAGAAGGGGGAGGGAAAACCAAAAATTCTGCTGCAAATCCTCCCAACCGCCACTTGGATAATGCATCAGCGGCAATTTCTCCAGCGGGAAAGGGAGGGGGCGAGGTCCCTGAAGCAGCTCTCCTCGGCGCCGAGCACGCCAAGTCTTGCCCGGAGGAGGCTTTTTCTTTCTCCTCCCGAGGTCCTTCTTTTTAAGGCTTTGCAGTTAGTCCTATTTCCAACGGATTCCGGTGGAAACTCTTCATTTTTCTCCCGGCTTCTCCCAGGGGCCTGATCGGCGGCGCGGCCGGGGGTAGGAAGGCGGGCTGCGGGAGGCTCTCACACCCGGGCTCCAAGAGCAGCGGCTACTTGGCCGCCCGAGCCCGCTCCATGTCGGTGGTCGCTCGCGGGCCGGGCCGGGCTGCGCCGCGCCGCGCCAGGCGGGGAGCCCAATGTCCCCCGCACCCGGACCGCGGCCGCCGCGCCGGAGGCTCCCGACGCCCCTGGGCGAGGGGGGTGCTCTTCTGGATTCAAAGGACACAGACAGCAGCAGCTGCGGCGGCGCGGGCGGCTCTGGCGGCTACTTCTCCCCCTTCTTCACACCCCTGGGTTAAGGGCATCTTTCCTTGGAGAGGAGGGAGGAGGCTGAGGCACAGGAGGAGGGGTCCGTGCCGCTGGTGTGGAGACCAGAGGTTGCCGCAGCCCGGCTCCCAACCACTCCCTTCCTCTCCCTCCCAGCCTCCCCCGCCTTCCCGCTCCTCTCGCGCTCGCGCCCCGGACTCCGCGAGGCCGCTCTAGTCTGCTCCGCACGCAGCGGAGGCTCGCGGACGAGTCCGGATCCAATATGGCGGCCCCCGCCCGCGCCCCCGCGACACACGCGCGCACTCGCCCTCTCCCCGCCCCCGCCGGAGCCCCGCACGCAGCCGGGCGTTGTCCTGCGGCTCGGCAGAGCCGAGGCCCCAGAGGGGGCACCAGCCGCGGCTCGAGCCTGAGTCGAATGCTGAGGGCCGACTCGGCCCGCGAAGCTAGGCTGCCGCAGTGTGGAATGCAGGGATACGGGAGGACTGGGTGAGGCCCAGGTGGCGGTGGCGGAGGATATGGAGACAGGATGACCGAGCCGAGCTGGAGAGCTGCGGCAGGACGCGGGCTGGGAACTGCGCCACTGCTGCCTCGTCACTGGCCCCGGGTCCCCGAGGCTTCTACACATCGCAAAGCCAGGCTACTTCCTCGACCTGGGAGATGCCACCTGTCTTGCACATTTGCTGAGTGGGTCTAGAAGCAGAAGCCTTTCTGCTTCCAACAGCTCTGGAAAACACGGTGCCTCTGACCGCTCCTTACCTGTCGCCCGTACCCTCCCTCACCAATTCGGTTCTCATACAGTCGAGTCATACTTTCTTGGGTGTCTGATTAAAGAACTTGTGTCATTTCTTAGGACAAAAATAATAACAGTCTTGTATACACTACGATCCAAGTGGTTTTTGTGCGCGCGCCCGCGCGCGCCAAGGAGAAAATTTCCCATTTCTATTCTCAAAAGTTTCCCAACGTGGAGCGTGATGTTTTCTCCTCCGGAAGTATTCTAGATGCTGCCTGTTTATCCTCCGCCAACGTTACCGCCTACAGGGCTTTTAGCTAATGGAAGGAGTCAAGACGGTTCACCACTGTTATCAAACCTACACTCCGTTTGCACACACACAGATAAGCACACAAGCACACTTGTAATTCAGTGGCACAATGCAGGAATTGGGGCAGCCAAGGCAGTCACTGAAGAGCTAAATCACCTGATGCCTGTAGGGCCTTTCCAGGTTTTTGTGATCTTGGTTTGAAGAGAGGTCTTTACAAAATTCTCATGAAAGATCCCACATTTAAATTAATACCCCTAAATTAGGTCATTACATTCCCATTATTTCCTCTCAAAATTTCCATCTCTATGATCTTTCTTCTAAACACAATTATGTTCTATTCCTTTTTCACCCCTATTATCCATGTCAATGCCTACAATGCATTTTTTACACTTTGATAATATGAAAGCCCGAAGAGAAAGAGAAATGAAGATCTAAGCATGAGTCCTAAAAATAAAGGCTAACAGAAGTTATTCAGGTTGCTGTGATTCACACAATATTGTGAATCTTTTGTGAAATCTATACTTGCCTGACATAAATAAGGACAGCATTATTTTCAACGTGCTCTTGACACATGAATATGTTTAAATGTTCAGGCAAGAAGTCATTTCCAACCATGACATTAAATGCGTGTGTTGTCTAATTATAAAAGTAGAAAATCAAAAAGAAAAATTTAATCCTAAACTAGATAATAATATTTTGGTGTTTATAATTTGTTTTCCTAAAAAAATGTTACATGGTAAAAGACAGTTTACAGCTTCCAGTTTACAGTTACCAATACATTACAAATGTCTTTGTAGGTAAACAAATATTCTTCAACAACATGATTTTTAATTGTGAAGACAACGTTTTAACAATTTCAACTGACCATGAGATGGGGTAGTAAAGAAGAAATCAATTCCTCCTGCATTTTCAAATGCAGTACACTAATAAACTGATTCCAAGATACTTACCCAACTTACAAATAACTACCAAGAAATTTAAAGGAGAACCAAAGACATTTTATATCTCAATAAATGCTTATTAACAAGCAAGGGTATGAGATGCAGATACTCTCTCCCTCCCTCTGTGTGTGTGTGCATGTGTGTGTGTGTGATGCACTGTGGATAGAACCCAGGGCCTCATGCATGCCAGGCAAGCACTCTACCACAGAGCCAAATCCGCAGACCCAGAAAGCCTTTTTTTAACAAAAGATTCAAGCTGCCAGATCTCTCTACCTATTCTATTAGCATTGGGGTACCACACACAGTCCAGGGTATTGAAGGTTATTAAATAACCCTTTCCACATTATTTAGAGAGCAAAGGGAAGAATTTATTTTTATTTAAAAAAAAAAGCACAAAGAAAAGGAAGAAGGTTGAACCCAATCAATTTTACTTGAATAATTCAAGTTCAGAGACTTAATAATTAACTAGACACTAAACACATTGTGGGGTGTTATTTTAAATGTTCCAGTTGAAGTGTGAACATGTGAAACCAGTCTTAAGCCAAAGAAAGGTGCAGCCCCAGTAGCTACACAGTGCTTGAAGTACTCCCACAAAACACAAGAGTACCACAGGCTGCCTGGCAGGGCATTCTTTGGAAAAAGAGCCTGGAGGAGGTCTTCTTTGTAAAATTCTGCTTGAGGATTTACAGATTAAATGTATACCATTGCAAATATCCAATTTGTTTGAAGTAATCAGATAAAGTTTTATGAAGATGTGGGGAATTAATCTGACCTTTCAGAAACAAGAGAGAACAGAAGAAAAGCTAAGAGTAGCGGAATAAGGCAGGACAGAGTCAATAAGCCTAGTCCCCAGTGCAGGCTTTCTTCAACTAATTCTCCAATTCAGAGGTAAAACTAGAGAATCTACCCACCGGCCCCATTCTTGCCTTGAAATATCTTACTCCAAAATAAATATAGGTTCAACAATGGAGAGGAGGACCAAAATCACAGTATTAATATATAACTGGGGGGCTGGGATTGTGGCTCAGTGGTAGAGCGCTTGCCTCGCATGCGTGAGGCCCTGGGTTCAATCCTCAGCACCACGTACAAAGCAATAAAATAAAGACATTGTGTCCATCTACAACTAAAAAACTATTAAATATATATATATCTATATATACATATAGATATATATATAACTGGGCCTCCACATCTGAGGGTTCCACATCTACAGATCTAACCAATCACAAATTGAAAATATTCAGAAAGAAACTGATCTGTACTGAACATGTGTGCTTTTTTTTTTGGCGGGGTGGGTATGGGAGATGGAACCCAGGGGTGCCTAACTACTGAGAAATATCCCCAGTCCTTTTTTATATTTTATTTATAGACAGAGTCTCACTAAGTTGCTTTAGATCCTCACTAAATTGCTGAGGCTGGCTTTGAACTCATGATTCTCCTGCCTCAGACTCCCAAACCACTGGGATTTCAGGCATGTACCACCTCACCCAGCCTGAACACATACTTTTTTCTTATCATTATCACCTAAACAAAATAGTATAACAAGTATTCATATAGCATTTACATTTTATTAGGCATTAAAAATAATCTAGAGGTGATTTAAAGTATACAGAAGGATGTGCATAGGTTGTATGCAAATGTCACACAACTTTCTATAAGGGACTTGAGCATCCTAAGATTGTGATAAAGGGCAGTGGGGGGGAGTACAGTGAGCGGAAATCCTGGAACCAATCTCTAGCAGATACCATGAAACAATGTATGGTAGCATTCAGGACATTTTGCTCCATCCCTTCTGGGCCTGGCTAGCACATTCTGCCCCTGCAAATGAATCACTCATTTAGTACCTTCCAAGGATAAAACAAATAGCAAATGCTAGTGCTCACTTCATTTCAGGCTGTGACATGAGTAATATCAACAGCAAAGACTTGAAATGAAAATGAGAGACTTTCTAATTAGTAAGTGCTTCCCTTATAGAACACACAATGTGTAAAAACTAACCTGGATAATTTTGAGCACATTATTTTCTTCAACCATCAAAACCATATGAAGTAGGAAAATTATTATCTCCGAATCATAGATGAAAGAAGCTGAAGCCGGGCGCAGTGGCGCAAGCCTGTAAGCCCAGCACTTAGGGAGGCTGAGACCGGAAAATCGCGAGTTCAAAGCCATCCTCAGCAATGGCGAGGCGCTAAGCAACTCAGTGAGACCCTGTCTCTACATAAAACAAAAAGGGCTGGGGATGTGGCTCAGTGGTAGAGTGCCCCTGAGTTCAATCCCTGGTACCAAAAAAAAAAGCTGAGACTTAGTGAGCTTAGATAAGTTGTGAAAGATCACACAGGTAGCATATGACACAGGAGCTGGGAGTCAATACCAGCCTGTCTCATACTAGAGCCCAAGACTTTACTCTCCAAGCCATGGAAATCTGGAAGATCTGAGAAATTCTGTAAACCCAACTACTCCTTCTTGTTATAACAATGAAGAAGTGGGTATAGTTACTAATTCACATATTTGGACATCAGAAATTGGCATTAGGGCAAAAGGAGACAACATGATATCAGGTTTCAACAAAGAAAAGCAGAAATCACCTATGTATTTAAAGCAGAGGAAACTTAATTCTGGCACATCATTACACAGATGATGATAAAGGTGAGGGAACACAGAATTTGGCAGCATCAGGAAGCTGCTATCATACCTAGGCTGGTGAAAATTAAATCCAAGGCTAGTGGAAGCTGAAGCCACAGGAGAGATGCAGTGGCTACTAGGAAAGTAGCTGTAGGCAGAGGGGAGGAGAAGCATCTTACCTCAAAGTTCCCACCTTTTGCAGCTAACAGAGCCTCTGAAGAGTCTGCTTGGGCAATCACCCACGACTCAGAGCAGAGCAGGTAATGGGTGAGTAATGGCTGTACAGACAAACAGGTCAGGATTTACACACATATAATCAACACAGTCTCGATCTTACAAAAATTATTTAAAAAACTGATAAGGGGCTGGAGGTATAGCTTGGGAGTAAATTGTGTGCTTAACATGATTCAATCTTCAGCACCAAACAAAACACAAAATTTAGATAAAACAAATATTTTTACCTCCGAACAACCAGGACATGAAATTTTGAAATGGTATGGCTTTAACATAGGAACAATTTTTACTCCTTTTATATTTATATGATCTTTTTTGAGGCGGATCCCTCAATGAGTTAAAAAAAATAAACCAACCCTCTTCATTACAGTAGGATTATTGAGATTCACAAACTAATATTTCCCACTCTTATCTATGTATCTTTCCCAGCTTGCCTATCTTTATATCTCTCAATAAAGCTCTACTTAGAGGACCTGGAGGTGTGGCTCAGTGGTAGAGCACCTGCCTAGCATGCACAAAGCTGTGGGTTCCACCTGCAGCATAGTTCTACCATAGATGGAACTTTCAAAACCATGTTTGGGATCAAACATTGCAATATAGATATTGTCCACTATTAGAGTTATTTACTAAGTTTGAACATTAAGAAGACAAGTGGCTTTCTTTTATAAATGCCATCAGCAGGAAATGTTTGGTAAAAGATTCTATGGCAATGTGTAGTGACAAAACCAAGCCAATTAAGCCAATGTGTCTCTCTCAGTCTGGAAGTGGGGATGGAGGTGACATAGCTAGGACCTAGGAGCTGACAATCAAAGAAGTGAGAATTGGAAGAATCCTATTACCACATTCCAGAAATCTCTCTGGCCCAAGTTACCAGTGACTTCAACATTACCAAAGCTAATAGTCAATCCTCTGTCTGCATCTCATTTGACCTGTTTACAGTATTAACATCACTCCTCTTAATTGAAATACTTTTCTTCACTGACTTCTGCATTCTTCTGATTTTCTCCTACTTCACTGGCCATTCCCTCTTGAGTCTCCTTTGCTGATCCTGCTTACCTTCTTATAACATTGGAGTGTACTAGGGCTCAGTGTCTGAATCTTCTGTCTATACCCATTCCCTAGTCGGTTTTAATTAGTTATAAGGGTTTGCTTTGGTTTGAATCTGAAAATCCCCAAAAGCTCATGTGTTAAAAACTTGGTCCCCAGTACAAGAGTGTTCAGAGGTGGACCCTTTGGAGGTAATCGAATCATGAGGGTTCTGATCTCATCAATGGATTAATCCACTGATAGATTCATAGCTTGGTGGGGTTCTGTTATAAAAGCAAGCTCTCTCTGCTTTCTGGCAGCCCTGAGGTGACGGGCTCTGCTCTGCCATCTGCTCCCTGCTATGATGTTCTGCCCCACTTTATTCCAAGTGGCCATGGAATAAAGCTTCTGAAACCATGAGGTTTCCTCCTGAGAAGTTGATTGTCTCAGATATTTTGTCATAGTAACAGAAAAGTCACTGACTCACGCTTATGATGACTTCAAAATCATGTAACAAATTCAACATTCCTTCCATTGAAAGGTTCTATCCTCTTACCATGAATCTAAACCAATCTTGGTGACTCACTTCTAATAAATAGAATGCAACAGAAATGATTATTTAACATCCAAGGCTGCACCATAAAAGACCATGCAGCCTTAGCTTGTCTGCTGGAACACTGTCAGTGGAACCCTGCACTGCCATGTAAGATATTCAGTGGTTTGGTTTTTTTTTTTTTTTTTAGTTGTAGATGGACACAATATCTTTATTTTATTTATTTTTATGTGGTGCTGAGGATCGAACCCAGTGCCTCATGCATGTGAGGTAAGCATGCTACCACTGCGCCACAATCCCAGCCCCAGATATTCAGTTTTTATCAGAAAGAAGTCCACTATCCCAAGGATGCCATACTACCAGGGAGCTCCAGTCACATGCAGTCACTCTAGGCAGCATCAACTACCAGGCATGTGACTAAAGATGCCCCCAGATGATTCCAGCTCCAAGCTGCCAGGTCACCCAGCTAAGGCCCATGTCTTCCATGTCTTCCCAGCTGAAGCCCTAATCATGGTGGAGCAAAGAAAGCTTTCATCACTGTACCTCTTCCAAATTTCAAATGCAAGGCATCCATGAATCTAATGAAAAGATTATGTTAAGCTATTAAACTTGAGGTAATTTGTTACGCAGTATTAGTAACCAGAATAATATATAAATGCTGATAACTCCCAAATTTATATTTAGATCTGGACCTTTCTCCTGAACTCTAGGCTTCTCATTCTAACCGCCTAGTTGGCATCTTGTTTCAAGACAATATGGTAAAAATAGAAATCTTTAACCTGCCCCATGCAAAAAAAAAATCTAATAATAATAATAATACTTGATGATTCTTCTCCAGAGTTCTCATTTACCCAGCTCCTTACCCAGACTTTACTTTCTCACCCTCTACAACCTATCAGCAGATTTTGTCTACTCTATCTTGAAAGCTGGTGGAAATTCAAAGTATTTAATAACCAGAAGGGCATGGGCTCCAAACAATCACAACAGACACTGATCTGATAATCAAAACAGATGTGACCACTTCTCACTCACCTTATTCCTGCTTTCATACCCCAGCTCAGGATCCTCCAATTACTTTGCGTTGTTCTTGGATAAAAACAAAAATCCCGTCATGATCTATAAGACCTTCCATGATCTGGTCCCTGACTACCTCTCTGATTTCATCTCCTAGCATGCCCCAACCTCCACCTCACTGCCTTCCAACCACAGGGTTCTCTAATACTCCGCTCTCCTGCTTCAGAGGCTGCAATTGCATTTCTCTGCCTGGAACATTCTTCTAACGTATATACACATAACTGCATTTGAGTCTCTTTAGAAACCTCATTCCAGCCGGACACAGTGGCACTCACCTATAATCCCAGCTGTGCAGGAGGATTGCAAGTTCAAAGCCAGCCTCAGCAATTTAGCAAGGCCCTTAAGCAACTCAGTGAGACCCTGTCTCTAAATAAAATATAAAAAAGGGCTGGGGATGTGGCTCAGCAATTAAGTGCCCCTAAGTTCATTCCCTTGTACCCCTCCCCTTAAAAAAAGAACAACTTGACTTCATCAGAGAGGGCTTTCCTACATGCACTATGACCAACCACAGCCTTCCATACTGTCATTCTCTGTCCTCTTATCCTGCTTTTTTATAACATGCGCCTGTACGGCATTATGGATTTTTATTTGTTTGAATGTTTATTTCTTGAATTTCACAACTAAAATGCAGGCTCTGCGAAGGTAGAATAGCTATGCAGTTCACCCCGCACCTAGGACCAGTGACCATGCTCTGCTTTCTCTTGGGCTTTGTCCATGGTATGGAAATTCCCTCAGAGAACCAGGAGCTAGTCCTGTCTCTTCCTTATCCAAGAAGATTGGCCCCTTGTTGAGCTGCTTCCTAAAGGGTGTTTGTGTGTGTTTTCTAGTGCTGGAAGATCAAAGCCAGGGCCTCGGGCATGCTAGGCATGTGCTCTACCCCTGAGCTATGCCCCCAACCCCGGAAGGATTATTACATGAGATATTAATGCTGTCACCTCTCCAGGAGCTTATTGATGACTGGCTTATCCAAGTGCCCCCACAGAAGTGGTCTCCAGAAACCTAACATTACAATGTTCTGCAAATTCCTAAGACATAAAAGGACAAAGACATTTGTCTTCAAGGAAGGTAGAGGGGTTTATATGAAAAATTTAAATATTAAAGGAAGAAAAAAATTATTGCAGTAGTAGGGATAGAACCCAGGGCCTGGCATATGCTCTGCCACTGAACTTCATCCCCAGTCCCTGTATATATATTTTTTAAGGCTGGAAAAAGCAGGAGTATTGGCAATAGCCACCAAACAACAATAATAATAGCTAACATGTATTGAGCATCTTCTATGCCAAGCAACTAAGGCTTTACATTCATTGATTCCTCCTTAAAATACTATAGGGTAAAAACTACAATTATTTACATATGGAAAAAAATGAGAATTAGAGAGATTAATTTTTTTTGATTGTTTTGTTTGCTTGGGGGTCTTTTGTTTTTGTTGTTTTTTTGTAACAGGGATTGAATCCAAGGCCACTTAACCAATGAGCCACATCCCCAGCACATTTTTTAATTTTATTTTCAAGACAGAATTAGGTCACTGAGTTGCTCGAGGCCTTGCTAAATTGCTGAGACTGGCTTTGAACTCTCAATCCTTTTGCTTTAGCCTTCTTAGCTGCTGGGATTTCAGATGTGCACCACAGCACCTGGCTTAAATAATTTTTCTAAGGTTATAAAGCTGACAGGTGGGGTAAGATCAGTATTCCAATCCACGTGGGATTCATTCTGAAGTTTGCATACTTGTCCACTGACAGATGAATGGAGAAATTATGACACATGTACATAATGGAATACTATTCAGCCACAAAAAGAATGAAATCCAGTCATTTGAAACAGTATGGATGGAACTGGAGATAACTATATTAAGTGAAATAAACCAGGCACAGAAAGACAAGTATCACATTATCTGACTCATGTGGAATCTAAAAAAGTTGATCTCTTAGAAATTGAGAATAGAATGATGGTGACCAGAGGTTGGGGAGAGAAAGAAGGGAAGGATTGGAAGTTTGGGGAGTGATGAATACTAAGTTATATTTAGGAGCAAGAAGCTCTGAATGATAGCAATTATGCATTATAAATTTCAAAAAGCTAGAAGAAATGATTCTGGATGTTTTTACCATAAAGAAATGATAAATGTTTGATGAAATAAATATGTTTAAACTGATTTTCAGGGGGAGTGTACTGGGGATTGAACCCAGAGACACTTAACCACTGAGCCACATCCCCAACCCTTTTTTATTTTTTATTTTGAAACAAGGTCTTGCTAAGTTGCTAAGGCTGGCTTGGAACTTGCGATCCTCTATTGGGAAGCTGCCAGCGCCTTGCTGAGGTTCCTTCATCCTGCCCAGGCGGGTATAAGCCACTGGAGAAAATTAAAGTCTGAAATATTTAGTGAAGAAATAAGACACAGAGTTAGAAAAAATAGTTTTAAAGCAGTGTGCCTGATAGGTCCAGCCCACACAGAAGCTGGAACTGAACAATCAGAAAATGACTCCCGTGGTTTATTTAAGGGGGTACATCAAAGGCAGGGATAAGGCTTTGTGATGTCTTGTAGTCAGCAGTTTGATTGGCGTCTTGGAAGGCTACACCCATCTCTGAGAGGTTGTGTGGCTGCAGCAGGTCACCCCAGCCCCAGTGCTGTGTGGAATCTGGGGCAGAGCTGAGTAGGTTTTCACATGTATTGGGGTGATCTTACCAGAAGGATTGCCACTGGAAGTTCCCAGACACCAGATTTTCCTATTCACTGGCTACGATGCTAATTTTGGTTCACACAGAGTCCACAGGATGGCTCTCGACAATCCTCCTGCCTCAGCCTCCTGGGTCTCTGGGGTTATATGCATTCGCCACTCTGCCTGGCTTTAAACTGATTTAAACATTGCATAATATATACATGTATCAAAGTGTCACCTGTATAATTTTTATGTGTCAGTTAAAAGTAAATTTAAATAAAAACTAATGAAAGTATAGTTTGCATGCTGAAATAATTTCCTAACCTACCTCACAGCAAGGTAAGAAAAACTAATACCATAACTAGGTATGGTTCATAACTACACTATGCTGTATTGTCTAACCAAAGGTAGAGAACATGCAAATGACCTAACTATAACCTTGAAGCATAGAAGACATTCTCTTGAAGCATAGAAGATATCCAGTTTCCTACAGAGGTGATCGTCAGTTGTTTTCCTGACTAGAGATGAGCAAACCAAAGAGAACAGTTTTATTAAAAGAAGACGTATTTCGGGGCTGGGGCTGTGGCTCAGTGGTAGAGCGCTTGCCTAGCATGCATGAGGCACTGGGTTCGATCCTCAGCACCACATACAAATAATAAATGAATAAAATAAAGATCCATCAACAACTAAAAAAAAATTAAAAAAAAAGAAGATGTATTTCATGTATACTAAAAGAGAAACTCTTTATTATTAGGATATGTAATTCCAAAATCAGACAAAGAGAGATTGTCAAGTTTTAATCTCTGAAGATCTCAGAGGCAATCATTTCAATCTGATTCCAACAGCCATCTCTCTTGAATGGTTCAGAAACCACCTGCCAGAAGGTAAAGGAATCAGAACAGATGCTCTCTCCAGGCCCCATTCATCCGTTAGATTCAGTGCTTCCACATCAGTACGGGGGGACTAATTAAACTCACAGTCATATGGTGGAGCTAGTGATTATGTTTTAGAACAGACTGTGACCTCTGTCTGACCCAGAGGATAGCAGCATCAGCATTTACAAGCCAAATGAAATAAGGCACTGTCAGCACTATTCCTTACAATGAGAAATATAATAATGATTAATAATAATAATAATAAGCACCAAGACATAACCCAGGAATAGGATGGTATCAAAAGCACCCCTGTCGGGCTGGAGATGTGGCTCAGTGGTCGAGTGCTCACCTCCCATGTGTGAGGCACTGGGTTCAATCCTCAGTACCACATAAAAATAAAAATAAAGATATTGTGTCCATCTACAACTAAAAAAATATTTTTAAAAAAAGTACCCCTATCATGAGGTTCCAAGGGAAGTGAAAATTTAAGACAATTCAGTCTGAGACCTTTTTCTTTTCTTTTTTTTTTTTTTTTTTGATCTGAGGATTGAACCCAGGGGCACTCAGCCACTGAGCCACATCTCCAGCCCTTTTTTATATTTTATTTAGAGACAGGGTCTCGTTGAGTTGCTCAGGGCCTCACTAAGTTGCTGATGCTGGTTTTGAGCTTGTGATCCTCCTGCCTCGGACTCTCGAGCTGGTGGGATTATGGGCACGCACCACCATGCCTGGCCAGTCTAAGATCTTTTTTTTTTTTTTTAATTTTTTTTTAGTTATACATGGGCACCGTGTCTTTATTTTTGTTTTACTTATTTTTATGTGGTGCTGAGGATCGAACCCAGTGCGTCAGACACGCGAGGCAAGCGCTCTACCACTGAGCCACAGCCCCAGCCCCAGTCTGAGATTTTAAGAGGGACTTTCCTCAATTAAGAAAGGCCCCAATATTGTAGACTACAAAGAGAAAATCCATGCAGAAGACAAGAAGTAACAAAGTATAAAGTAATAAATTCTGGGACCTCATTTCAGCCACTTCTTTAGATACTAGCATGACATAGATCAGGATTAAAAGCCAGAAAGCAATGTATCAACAAATGATTTACAATAGAAAAATATTTTTCTGTACTGTAACATTAGTGTGTTAGTCAGTTTTCCTTTACTATAACAAATACCCAAGATAATCAACTTATAAAAGGAAATGATTTATTTTGGCTCACAGCTTTGGAGGTTTTTATTCCATGGATGGTAGCCCTGTTGATTTAGGCCCATTGTATAATATCATGGTGGAAAAATCTGGCAGAGAAAAAACACACACTTCCTGACAAGCAAATGAAAGAAAGGAAGAAGAGGGGCTGAGGTCCCACAATCCCCTTCAAAGGCATGCCCCAATGACCTAAGACTTTCCTCTAGTCCCCACCTCTGAAAGTTTCCATAACTTCCTAATAGCTCCTTCATGGAGTACAAGCTTTTATCACATGAACCCTTAAGATCAAACTACAGCAATTAGGCTTTCCTACTCTTGAAATAATGTGTTATCCTATACAAACAAGTGTTTGTTCCTGTATTATTTTCTCTGAACCATCCATACCCTTTTGCTCCTCCTGCCTTATGAAAAGAGCATGATATATTCAATGACTGGTCTCATTGTAAGATATCATGTGTGACTGGGGAACACATGTACCTTCTCTACACAAAAATAAATTGTGTAGGCAGTGATAAAACTATTAGCTAATCATTAACAAGTACTAACCAAATTTTTTAAAAGAAATACTGTTAGAAATGTTGTCCAAATTTTATTGTTATATTGTATACATGTATGAATATGTAACAACAAATCCCATCATTATGTATAATTATAATGCATCAATTAAAAAATGTGGATAAAAAAGATTACTCCAGAAACAAAAGAAAAAAGAAAAGAAAAAAAGAAAGAGCCAGGCGCAGTGGCGAACGCCTGTAATCCCAGTGGCTCGAGAGGCTGAGACAGGAGAATCGCGAGTTCAAAGCCAGCCTCAGCAATGGTGAGGAGCTAAGCAACTCAGTAAGACCCTGTCTTTAAAAGAAAAAATACAAAATAGGGCCAGAGATATGGCTCAGTGGTTGAGTGCCCTTGAGTTCAATCCCCAGTATGAAAGAAAGAAATAAAGAAAGAGAATATTACATTTCAGTTCAGTCAGTCAGTCATCAACAGGCGCTTATCAAGCCCCCAACTTATATCAGAAACAGAGTACAAGATATACAAGGATCATATCCATACTTCATTATTCATATACCCAAAGATATGCTTACAAATGTAAGCAAAAATATATTATTAATGTTATTTTAATTAGAGGGGGAAGGTTGGTTGATACAAAGAGATGAAGCAGAGAAATATCCCTGAGAAGCTATTTGAGATAAGGTATATGAAGAAGAAGATATGAGAAGAAGATATATAAGAATATACCTGGCGGTAACCTTTATATGACTTTTAGAACAGAGAAAATGACACAAGGTATTTTTCCAATAGAGAGAAAAGAATAAGCCAATTTCTGTTCTGCGGGCAGAAAGCTGAGAGAGAAGAATCTGGTCCCTCTAGGAAAGGAAAGAGGTACAGGCAACCATATCTAAGTATAGCTAAATGAACTCTAATGTGGGAAATCTAAAATTCATGTGGCCCAATTCTATGAGGACAGGACTAGGTGGAACCACTTCTTAGAGAAGGTAGGTATGATTGTCAGATAGGCATCATGTTATAGACAATGGTGGTCCTTCTAGATCAGAGCATTATTTGTTATTTAAAAAAAAAAGAAAATGTGGGAAGAAGACATATGGCAAGAAGACAGAGACTCAAAAGAACCAAAACCAGGATGCAAAGCTAGACATAAAAGCTAACCAGACAGAACAGGAGTCAGCCAGAAGCACTCGGAGGTGTCTAGGGGAAAACTGAACCTAGACTCGAGTTGTGGAAGCAAGGACCCTTTTCAAGATCTTGCTACCTATTAGTTAAAGTTCTCAGTGTGCACCATACTCCTATCCCAGGTCCTGTATGGAGCAGAGCCCGAAGGTCACCACTGCAGGCAGCTGGTTAGGTCCAGAACAGCCATGAACTAATACCACCTGCCTAAAACTACCTCCCTTATTACTCTACTGTGATGCCTAACACCTCTGACAGTCTGACCATTGTTCTGGATGAAGGTCAAGCCTGGGACTTCTCTCACATGCTGGATATAATCTAAAGCTTGGATTGACCTGCCTACTAGTGTGTTGATACTTACTACTTTGAGCTCTGGAGCTAAAATGCAAATAACGATTTCTCCTTAATTGGCTGCCCGTGGATCCTATTCGGAATGGAACTTCTGAAGGTTAAATAATAAAGAACTATTGTGGAGCTATGAACCATGGTTTAAAAGCAAATTAGCCTTTTAAAGGAAAGTCATTACAAGACATAGCTAAGTCACAATACCCTCTGCAATGAACAATAAGGCAGTAATAACACTTTACTACATCTATTGACTGTCTCTTTCATATACTGTCATTCAGCACATATATATTGAGTACTGACCATATGCCAGGCAGTGTATAGATGCTTCCCAGGCTCTGTGAAGTCTAAGAATACAAACAATTCTCCCTTTCTTATACTCTCTGCGGCTTTCTTTCACTCTCCCTCTGTTTCCACCTTATAGCCTCACTTTGGTTTCTGTAGCAAATACTATTTCTTCTAATACAGGGGATTGAACCCAGAGGTGACTAACCACTGAGCCACATCCCCAACCCTTTTTATTTTTTATTTTGAGACATGTTCTCACTAAGTTGCTAAGTGTCTTGCTAAATTGCTGAGGCTGACTTTGAACTAGGGATTCCCCTGCATCAGGCCCTTGAGCCTCTGGGATTACAGGCATGCACTATCACGCCCCACTGTAGCAATTACTCTTTGTCTACTTCTTCACTCTCTACTTGTCCTTTCTCTTTTCTAAGCCTTCTCTCATCTCTCTCTGAAATTTCCCATCTCCTTTTTTATTCTCTTACTTTTCCATGACCCTCTTTTTCCTTAACTTCTCATAATACTGAATGAAAATTGATTTTTTTTTTTTTGGTACCAGGGATTGAACTCAGGGGTACTCAACCACTGAGCCACATCCCCAGCCCTATTTTGTGTTTTATGTAGAGACAGGGTCTCACTGAGTTGCTTAGCGCCTTGCTGTTGCTGAGGCTGGCTTTGAACTCGCGATTCTCCTGTCTCAGCCTCTCAGAGTGAAAATAGATTTTTAAATCGTTATTATATAACAAATACGGGAAAAAAAGGTATCCTCTCAAGAAAGCTCCTATTAGGTGCATTACACTTTGGACAAGTAACAAGGAGTTAGTACTGGTTGATACGTTCATATAGATTTGGATGAACTACTTACCTACATGAAATAAAGCACTGAAGGGAGACAATGCCCAGCAAATGAGGGTTTTTTCCTGAAAATTGGTAGCAGGATGAAGAGTTAATGCATGAGGCATTCCAGGAGGACAGTGAGGAATGGGTCATCAGAGCAAACATTTAGTGGGGAGACTGTCCTTAGCTTTTTCTCACATCATTTTTTTTGATTCTCAGAGAACTCCTATGAAGTATACAGAATCATTATCTCCACTTAGGAAACAGGTATAGAAAGTAAGTGGCAGAGCTGGAACTAGGGCCCAGACTGTCTGACAACCAAAACCTATAGTGACAGAACAAAGGGAAATGTCACCAGCTTGACAGCTCTGTCTGCCAGAACAAAGCAAGTCATCAGAGGTAACCACCATGAGGTGTTCTGAGGGCTTAGTGATCTCCGCACACTACACTCATTCAACTTCGTACACACAGTCCCTAATAGTGCGCTGGCACAGACTTGGAAGTCAATAAAGGATTATTGAACGCATGAACGGTATTCAAAGCAGCAAGTGCTAGAAATTTCTGAACTGGAAAAATCATTATTATATCCAATTCAGGAATCATGGCCCCTGCACAAACATTCAAACATTCCCAGGGACGATCCTACAAAACAAGTTACAATTTGGCCACATTTCACTACAACAGTGCAAGGCCTTAAGATTCCACCATGGAACAGAGGCCTTAAATTTTTTTTCTCATACTCGCACTTTTTAAAAAAAAACTTTTTTAAACAACTCTCCTTTTTTAAAAACCTTTATTTTATTTATATATTTTGTATGTGGTGCTGAGGATCGAACTCAGCGCCTCATGCGTGCGAAGCAAGCGCTCCACCACTGAGCCACAACCCCAGCCCTGATACTCCCACTTTCGTAGAACTTCATCTGCCATTAGTTCTTTAAAAATCATCAGACTGGAAATATGTGTATATTTGTGAAATTTAGTGTCATGGACTAGTATATTACTTATTTTATTTCAGAAAATAATGAAATCTTTTTTAAAAAATATTTATTTTTTAGTTGTAGGTGGACAGAATATCTTTATTTTATTTTTATGTGGTGCTGAGGATCGAACCCAGTGCCTCATACATGCTAAGCGAGCACTCTATCACTGAGCCATAACCCTAGCCCCGAGAAAATAATGAAATCTAATGCATAGTTAAGCAAGTGTATTTCTCTGGAAACATGACAACTATTTATTGTGCCTGATACCCTGTTAGCGCCACTCTCCTTCCATTCTTTTGGAAGTTCTTGGTTTTTGATTTTTGCAGTGCTGGGGATAGAATCCAGGGCCTCATGCATGCAAAGCCAGGGCTCACTACTCAGCTACATCCCCAGCCCTCAGTTACTCATATTTCTCTTCAGGCTTCTGTGTGAACATAAATTCAAATTTTTTACTATAGTAAATATCTTACAATTTAGTTTGATCATTTATGTTCTGGCCTAATTATTTCTTCAATGATACTTTTACTTGGGTATATTCGTGCCTTAAATGAATATTTATTTACTAAGACATTCTCCTTGTGTGATAGTATGTTATATGCATATTTAATTTATTTTGAATTCTCAGCTCTTTAGAAGGAATATGTGATTAGCTTATATGAAGTCTCAAGATGAAGGATTATCATGCCCATTGTACTGATCATTAAACTAAAACTTGAAAGTGTAACAAAGAGGGGCTGGGGTTATGGCGCAGTGGTAGCGTGCTCGCCTAGCATGCGGGCACTGGGTTCAATCCTCAGCACCACATAAAAATAAAATAAAGATATTCTGTCCACCTATAACTAAAAAATAAATATTAAAAAAAAAAAAGTGTAACAAAGAAAGAAATGATAGCAAGATAGCAATGTTAATTACTCTGATTTGATCAGTACATGCTAGATACATGTATTAAAATATCACACTGTATCCCATAAATTATATTCATAATTATTACATGTGAGTCAAATATTTTTTTTTAAATTTTGGGGGTTAGGAATTTACCTGAGGGAACAACAGTAGGAAGATATTAAAGACACGACCATGACTTTGAAGTCAAGGCTTATGTTTCAGAATCTATCACTTGTATTATATTCTCATAATATAACCAGTTGGCTCTTTGAGTCCAAGCCCAACAGATTTTTTTATTAACTTGAGAATATTTTAATACTAAGGTACAGAAATTTTATTTACAGGATGTAGAGAAAAACAGGTTTTTAATGTGTTTTTCTATATTTGGAATGACAAAAGAACAAAAACTATCATCCTGCAGAATTTTGGAATTATAGAATTGAAAATTCTCCTTAGGATCATTTCACAGGTCCAGTATGGGAATCACAAAGTCTCTGCTTAGAGATCCCACTGACGAGGATATTATTGCTTTTCAAGATTGTCTTTATTGCTAGATAACTTTAATTTTTATCACAAATAGTAAGATACCAATTAGCCATTACCTTTGTTACAGAACAAGTCATTTCAAAATTTAATGGTTTAAGCCAGGTGTGGTGGCACATACCTGTAATCCCAGCTATTTGGGAGGTTGAGGCAAGAGGATGACAATTTCAAGGCCAGCCTGTGCAACTTAGTGGGAGTGATCAAAAGAACATGAGACTCAAGTTTAGGCTCAAAAATTCAAAAAGGGCTGGAGGTGTAGCTCAGTTATAGAGTGGTTGCTTAGCATGCATGAAGCCCCGGGTTCTCACACACACACATACACACACACAACTGTTTTACCCTACTGTTCATTGTCATGAATTACTTAAGGATGGAAATAGATTCTGAAATTCTGACAAATGTGTCATTTGGTGATTATTTTTCCTCTTTTTTAAAAATATTTTTTCAGTTGTAGATGGACACAACATCTTTATTTTATTTATTTATTTTTTTATGTGGTGCTGAGGATCGAACCCAGTGCCTCACGCATGCGAGGCAAGTGCTCTACCACTGAGTCACAATCCCAGCCCCTCTCTTTTTTTTTTTTTTTGTAGTGGGGATTAAACCCAGGGGCACTTTACCACTGAACTACATCCCCATCCCTTTTTATTTTTCATTTCAAGACAGAGTCTTGCTAAGTTGCTGAGGCTGGCCTTGAAATTGAGAGCTTCCTGCCTTAGCCTCTCAAGTTGCTGGAAATTACAGGAGTGCACCACCACGTCCAGCTCATCGGGTAAATTCATCATTATGTGGACATTGTAGGGTGCACTTACACAAACTAAGATGCCTACAATATCACTAGGCAATACCATCTTATGAGACCATTGTCACATATGCAGTCTGTCATTGACCGAAACATCATTATGTGGCACATGACCATGCATAACTCATGATACTAGAGTCAGCAATTTAGACTGCTCCATTGGACAGTTCTGCTTGGTTCCTTCATGCCTCTGTGATCAGCTGCAGATGAATTTTGCCAGTCTTGCTCTCACACAAGACATGCTTCTTTTCTGGAGCCTGAGCTGGGACAACTGAGCTGATTTAACTCTGATCCATATGAACTTATTCTCTAGCAGGACAGTTTGAACTCGTTCAAGAGGTCCAATACAGCAAGGCCTTTAAAAGTCCACAGTTGAAATTAGCACATCATCATTTCTGCCACATTATATTGAGCAAAGCAAAATCACAAGTCCAGCCCAGATTCAGGGAGAAGAGAATGGAAGAAGACATGTTATAAAAGTTTGGACATAGGAAGGCCTAAAAGATTGTGAATGTTTTTTGCAACCTATCACACAGAGCACAAAAATTTGCATTTAGGGAATGTTGAGCATAATATTAAGAACATAAGAGATGATATTCAAAAAGCCAAAAGGACAAGCAATAGGACATGAACACTAACTAATCACAACAGATGACAGCTGTAAACAATAGATATGGTCAAATTAATGTGTACTGACTTGCCTGAAGGATGTGATATTAAGGATGATATTTGGCTAGGTATCCCTGTCCCAAGAGGTACTCAAAATAAATGTACCCAAAATACACAGCAGGGTACCCTATCATTGACTGGAGTTTTGGCCCTAATTTCCAGCAAAGAACTCAAGTTCAATTGGAATAGCCTTAAACCAAAGTAGGATGAAAGGCCTGCTTCGCGCTTTTCTACAGGAAGCCTGAACTTGAGTCTCATGTTCTTTTTACCACTCCTGAACAGATCACATCCACCAGATGTGAGACAAAGAACTAAATGGAGAGATAGCAAAAGGAATGGTTTGTCCCAAAGGCTAAACCTGTCTACCTCAGGTCTTCTTAAATCAAGTCAAAAGTATTCTTAAATTAGTCACAGAATGAAAAGGGTTGGGGAAAAGCATCTAAAGAGAGAAAGATGATCAGACGCTTGCTGCTTGGCCCTTTGGTGAAGGACAAAAGAACCTTGGTAAGTCTCATCTCTGATGAAGAAGACTGAAGCCTTACCTCAGTCTAGCCTTATCTAGCTTTCTACAGTTTCATTTTCTTTCTTTTTCTTTTTTCCTTTTGGTGCTGGGGATGGAACTCATAGCACTGTACAATGAGCCACGGCCCCAACCCCTTTCTACCTTGCTAGAGAAGAGCCCAGAAGGGAACAACCCATTCTTACATAACAAACGCTTCAGCTCAGCACATTCCACTGGCACGGAGCGCCCAACCAATTGTCCTTAAACATGAATGTCTATCCCATTTAGTATAGATTAAGGGTTGGGTGAAGGAGAGGAATACAGAGAAGACTAGAGGTCAAAAGCACTTCTTTTATAAAGTACTTTTACAGATATTTTTTATCTTAACACCATCTGCAACTTTCAGGAATCCTTGTGACTTCTACTTTAATGACCAAGTTTTCATCAAGTGTCTCTATTCACTGAATTTGTAAGTATCAGTTGGGGTTCTGTGGTAGAAACCAACTCTAACTTAAAGACCTTACTGGAAGCTTGTGAGATAACATAAAATCAAAAGAAAGGCAAAAGTGGGGCTGGGGCTGTAGCTCAGTGGCAGAGCGCTTTCCTCGCATGTGTGAGTCACTGAGTTCGATCCTCAGCACCACATAAAAATAAATAAATAAAATATATTGCATCCATCTACAACTAAAAAAATATTAAAAAAAAAAAAAAAGAAAGGCAAAAGCAGTACAACAGCTGTAGGATATAGGCAGTGAAAGCTAATGGTCTTTCTTTTCCAGGTGAGAGTATAAATCAGCTCCAACATTTCTGGCCTTTTTGTCCTATGATGCAAGGATCAAATTTCATGGTAACAATGTCATTTGATCTAGTTTGATCACATATTTATCCAATGGACAGAGAAAGACACATTATCAAACAAAGCACCTACCTGGGAGTTGGGGAGACTAATTTCTCCATTTCCAAAAGAACAGAAGTTGCTGAGCCATTCAAAACAATGCAGGGTGTTATAGCTACAGCATCAGGAATATCGAGTGAAGACATGCAACAAGGGGGAGGTGGTCCCAGGACTGTAAGCTGTGTGATATGCTAGTGAGAAAACTTACAAAATGTGTTCAGTTGTAGCAGTCTGTATGACTAGTTGAGAAATGCAAGAAATGTACATCACACGATTATTCTAAAAATATTCCCAGGACCTATCTTGAGCGGGTACAGTAAGACACACATACGAAAGTAATTGCCAGAAAAGAATAAGGTTTAGTTTTTTAATCATAGACTCCAGAAACAAGACACCTAGTATGCCACACAGAGCTACACTGGAAAGCACTGAAACAAGATGAACAGGCAGAGAGAGACAAAAACTGTGGGTGGGAGATCTTATTGCAGTTTGTCAAGGAAGGGGCAAAGCAAAGCAAGTAAGCAGAACAGGCCCTGTGATTGGAAGAATTTCAGTGGGCTCTGCGCTGCAGGAGTGGTCCCCAAGTGTTTGGTGACTGGCCCTGTGGTGATTAGGGTAGTGGATAGTGTCCCAGACTGTACATGTCCCATAAAAGGGGGCAAGTATAGGGTATGAACTGGATTGGTTTGTTTGTGTATAAAGGAATGCTGGCAGGTGAGTTTGCTCTTTGTAGGAATTAGTTAACGCTGGGAAGGGTGGTTCCTGGGGTCCACAAGACTCTCAATACTATAGCATCAAGAATATAAAAAAATAGGGGCTGGGGCTGTAGCTCAGTTGTAGAGCACTTGCTTAGCATGAGTGAGGCACTGGGTTGATCCTCAGCACCATGTCTAAATAACAAATGAATAAAATAAAGATCCATCAACAACTAAAAAAAATTGTTTAAGGGGCTGGGATTGTGGCTCAGTGGTAGAGTGCTTGCCTTGCACGCGTGAGGCACTGGGTTCGATCCTCAGCTCCACATAAAAATAAATCAATAAAGATATTGTGTCCATCTACAACTAAAAAAATTTTTTTAAATTGTTTAAAAAAAGAATACAAAAAAGGGGCTGGGGCTGGGGCTCAGTGGTAGAAGGCTTGCCTAGCATGTGTGAGGCACTGGGTTCGATCCTCAGCACCACATACAAATAATAAATGAATAAAATAAAAAAATCCATCAACAACTAAAAAATATTTTAAAAAAAAGAATACAAAAAATAGGAAAATATAGTTAATACAATTACAGTATGTTCCTTGGACAAAGAGCTATATGAAGATAGGAGATAAGTAATATCAAGAACAGCATGAAGCCTGTGTAGCCCTATTCATTCTAAGTTCTATTTCACTGAGCATCTAACATGCCATAAGCACAGTTGTTGAATCTCCTTCCACTTCTCCAGGTCCTCCTCTTTTCTTCTAACCTGGTTCATCACGCCCAAATTGTAGGGTTTATTAAAACAGTTTCTATAGTCAGAATTAGTGTATGTATCAGTTTTTTATTTGTTTGTTTGTTTGTTGTACTAGAGATTGAACTCAGGGGCACTCCACCACTGAGCCACATCTCCAGCCCTATTTTATGTTCTATGTAGAGACAGGGTCTCACTGAGTTGCTTAGCGCCTCGCCATTGCTGAGGCTGGCTTTGAACTCGCAACTCTCCTGTCTCAGCCTCCCTAAGTGCTGGGATTACAGGCTTGCGCCACTGCGCCTGGCTTGTATCGGTTTTTAAACATGACGGAATGGTATTAACATTTGGATATTTGGATAGCATTACATGGCATTTTTTAAGATATTAAAAAAAAAAAACCTCTTGGGCTGTGGTTGTGGCTCAGTGGTAGAGCACTTGCCTAGCACGTGTGAAGCACTGGGTTCTATTCTCAGCACCAAATAAATGAATAAATAAATGTATAGTGTCCATCTACAACTAAAAAAAAATTTTAAAAACTCTTGGTGAGTTTGCACATTAATGAATATATGATTTTGCAAATTGATGTCAACATATAATAAATTCCCAGTCACTGAAAATGTTTAGTATATGAAACTAGTCCAATTTTCTTTTTGTTTTTGTGATATTGAAGATAGAACTCAGGGTCTCATACATACTAAGAAAGTACTCATTTTATTTTATTTTATTTTTTTGTATGAGGGATTGAACCCAGTGGGGCTCAACTACTGAGTCACATCCCCAGCCCTTTTGAAAAATATTTTATTTAGAGAGAGTCTTGCTGAGTTGCTTAGGCCCTTGCTAAGTTGCTGAGACTGGCTTTAAATTCACAATCTTCCTGCCTCAGCCTTCCTCCTTCCTCCCAAGGTGCTGGGATTACAGGCATATGCCACTGTGCCTAGCTCCATTTTTTTTTTTTTAAACCTTGATATTCCTTTGTGTTCACATTTGTTTCAATTTTCTCTCTGTGGATTCTTGGGATATTTCTGCTTAGTAGAGATGCAATATCCAACTTTCCTGTTTTATTAAATATCATCAAGCAGCAGATCCTCTGGATAGTAAGTCCAAAGTTGCCAAAGGGGTATTTTTTTTTTTTTTTTGTCTGCTGTGAATTATTCCAGCAAGTTCTACAGAATGTAAAGACTCTTATATTATTAGCTGAATATGTGAGAACCGGCTCTTGGAAGGATCTGACTGTCCTGTAGTCTTATGCCATAATCAAAAGAAAGTTAAGCCTTTTCTATTTTTTTCCAGAAATGAAGTACATGTTTTCTTTGACTTTTCTTCTATTGAGTTTAGTTAATCCCTTTCAAAGTAGGAAACTCAGATCTAACATATACAGACTCTCCTTTGCACAAAATCTTCAATATCTTGTATTTACTGACTCTCAGTCCACCTGTCATTTTAAGTGTGCTCATACAAATTGTGCTGATTTATATTTAACCATACTAAGTTTCATCTGTGTTTCTGAGGGTTTTTTTTTATTTTCAACAAAAGTAAGTTGATATAGTACTTTGAATGGCCTCTTTTAAAAATGTGATGATGTAATGTTCACCTACAATTATTACCTGAAGTTATTTAGTTTTCATGTTGATAGGAAAAGAAACTTTCTCAATTTAAATCAATTCTCTAAGATCTTCATATGACTATAAGTCTCTCCCTAAATATCAAGATTTAAATCTCATTTTTACACTTACTCATTAGATAAACCTCTACAAACTACTTTCATCTTTTGTTTCCATTTTTTCATACATAGGATAGATAAGAGTGTTGCTACCACAAAGCATATGGTGAAATTCACTGAGAAATCACAGAGATGAGCTGCTTTGGAGGAAGAGAACCTCCACAAAAAATAAGTTGTATCAATCTCCTTCCAAACACTTTTCTTTTTTTTTTTTTTAAATATTTTTTTAGTTGTTGATGGATCTTTATTTATTCATTTATTATTTGTATGCAGTGCTGAGTATCGAACCCAGTGCCTCACGCATGCTAGGCAAGCGCTCTCCAACTGAGCCACAGCCTCAGCCCCCAAACACTTTTCTGACACGCCCACTATTCTGACAGTTTTCTGCAGACTTCTAGGGTTCAAGTTTTCTCCTTTAATGATATAATCATTTCTCCATGAAGTTGAGTCATGCACTGCTCATTTATTCAGTGTGTCTATTTCCTAAATAAAGGCATGGAATGACTTCAACACTTTCTAAACTGAAATATGTTTAGAGAAAATTTAATGAATTTTTATGCTACCTCACCTCAATAAAACTTAGCTTTGAAAAAAATATAGAGGACATTCAGTCCAATCTTGCATTTTATAAATGGAAAAAAGTGTGCTTTGGGGAGCTTGAGGAATCTTTTTTTTTTTTTTTTTTTTTAAATATTTTTTTAGTTGTAGATGGACACAGTGTCTTTATTTTATTGCTTTGTATGTGGTGCTGAGGATCGAACCCAGGGCCTCACGCATGCGAGGCAAGCGCTCTACCGCTGAGCTACAATCCCAGCCCCAGGAATCTTTATATATATATATACATATATATATACACATATATACGTATATATATATATATTTTTTAGTTGTAGATGGACACAATATCTTTATTTTATTTATTTATTTTTATGTGGTGCTGAGGATCGAACCCAGTGCTTCACGCATGCAAGGCAAGCGCTCTACCGCTGAGCCACAATCCCAGCCCTTGAGGAATCTTTATATTTGACCAAAGTGACATCATTAGTAAGTGGCAGATCCACATATATATTTATGCATATAATTCCAAAAACATGCAATGCTATATTAATTTCATTTTCATTTATTTCTTTGTTAAAATGTATCCTCAGATTAATATATATGATTTAACTTTACTCAAATAAATTTCTTTACCAAAGAATTACTACTGAGGCTTGTGTCTGTAGGAATAATTTCTAGGATTGGGGATATAGCTAGCTCAGTGATAGAACACATGCTTAGCGCGCACTGTGTCCTGGGTTTGATCCCCAGCACCACCCCACCAAAATAAGGCTTTTTATCTCCACATCATGTACAACCACAAGACTGGGATCCCAGTTAGAATAAGATATACTCCATGTTTGTATAAATATGTCAAAATATATTCTACTGTCATGTATATCTAAAAACAACAAATAAAAAATAATGCTTTTTAAGAAATGGTATATTCAGAGGTTATTTCAACATATTTAACAAGAGTATAGCATGGGTGCTGTCCAATAGTTGGTGTGTCTGTTTTGGTTCTACCACATGCACATGAGCTTATGTGTATTACTCAAAAATACAATGTCCTGGGCTGGGATTGTAGCTCAGTGGTAGAGCGCTTGCCTCGCATGCGTGAGGCACTGGGTTTCGATCCTCAGCACCACATAAAAATAAATAAATAAAGATATTGTGTACATCTACAACTAAAAAAAATATTTAAAAAAAATACAATGTCCTGTACTAGAAATAAGAAATAATCTTGTAAGGTGATTGCATCACAGCTAAAATATAAAAATATTCAACAATACCTGTTATACTATCTTCATTATTATGTTCATTCAATACAATTCTTTCTCAAAGATTTAAAGAGGAAATACAGGATTTTCTTTCCCACACCATGTTTCTAGTGGATTAGCTGCTAGATTTGGCTATTGGTAACAGAAATAGAATTAAAGTTCTGGAACTGGTAAGATTGATTGCCTCCCCAAGTTAGAATTTTTTAATATGCCATAAAATAAACTCTGGCTATAGTCCATCTGCGTATGTAATTCATAGAGTTATTATATTAGGTTTAGGAAGTGAGGACAAGATATGTGCTTTATTAGCAATGTTGAATAGAGGCTCATTTAATGTTTGCTGATTTACTACAGAACTTTGTGACCAATGCCAATGCAATTTCCCCAGAGTCAATATGGAAGTGCACTGTGGGGTTTGCTTTACTGAACAAGTCTGATTTTTGTGGCAGAACACATTTCTGTGTTTCTCTGTTGTTTGAAAGAACTCATAGAGTGTTGCACCCCTGATAAGTCTTCACCTAGCTGCTTCTTGTATGGGGAAGCTGGGGAGCTTATTGCTTAATGAAGCAGCCTGTTCCTTAATCAAGAACCCTAATTGCTACAAAAATCTGTGTTAACCCTTTATTTTATTTTTTTTAAATATTTTTTTAGTTGTTGATGGACACAATGTCTTTATTTTATTGCTTTGTATGTGGTGCTAAGGATCGAACCCAGGGCCCCACGCATGCGAGGCAAGCGCTCTACCACTGAGCCAGAACCTCAGCCCCTGTGTTAACCCTTTATATCTGTGTTTCTGAAAGTGTAAATCCTGGATCAGTGTCATCAACATCACCATGGAAACCTGTTAGATATGCAAATTCTCTGACCTCCACACCAGATTTCCCAAATCAGAAATTCTAAGAATGGGGCCGAGCAACCTTTTAACAAGCCACCCAGGTAATTTTGATACATGCTGAAATTTGAGAACCATTGACCCATATATAATCAACAAAGATGCTGCTAATTGTAACTCTTTGGATTGAAAGTATCAGAAATATAACTATCCTTAAATAATTAAATAATCTAATTATATTTAAATCCTGTGTTCCCTCTCTACATTTGTGGAAAAGAACAGATTATTGAACAAACATAATAATGAAAATACTAATAGGTTTACTCAATTTCCATTGTAATTCTTTATTTCTAGCACATAGCACTATTTTTTGTTGTTTTGTTTTGTTTTTGTTTATGCAGTGCTGAGGATTGAACCTGGGACCTCATGCATGCTAGGTAAGCACTATTACCACTGAACCATATCCCCAGACTGAGTACTTCGTATTTTAAAAAATATTTTCTAGTTATAGATGGATGCAATATCTTTATTTTGTTTTATTTATTTTTATGTGGTGCTGAGAATCAAACCCAGTGCCTCACATGCGTGAGGCAAGTGCTCTGCCACTGAGCCACAACGCCAGCCCCAGTACTTTGTATTTTTAAGGAAGATGTCCTGGCTCAGGTGTAGCTAGTAAAACCAGGACAGACATACCTTAGCATTGTCAGCATAAAACAGACTACCTTAGTTTGTGAGGCTCATGATAACAGTGTGCCTCATAAGAGCAAAAGGATTGATCAGGAACTACAGGACCTGAGCTTGTAGGACTGGAAAAAAGAAACGTCTCACTTTCCTTTTTGCTCACTCACCAGTGCTCTTAGTGGCTCCATCTCCCACCCACCCACAAGCCCACATATAACTCATTTCTCTGTCTTTGCGTGTTTGTTTCCTCTTCTGCAGCAGACAGGCTTCTGCTCAAGGTAAAGATGACTGCCTCCTCATCCCACTACTCACATACATACCCTCCCTACCTTCTAAGACCTGATTTCAGAGGCAAAGCTATGCTAGAAATCAAGAAATCCCAGTGAAGAACTACTAGGGCTGGAAGTATCAGACAAAGAAAGGCATTGGGAAATTTTGCTGGGCAGACAAATAGCTACTATCTAGTCTGTTACATAAACTATAGTCAATGTTACTTTGAGAAAAGGAAGTTTATAAAGACTGGTTGCCTTGTCCAAATCACTCAAATCAGTGAAAATTGAAACAAAAAAGAAAGAAATGTATTAATATTTAAGACTATCTTATAGTCATTTATTTAATGAAGACTCCTAGAAAAGTTTAGCTTGAATCTTAAGTCAACATATTTGTACTGAACTTTCTCCTGATGGAAAAAAAATAGTTTTATAAAAATAGTTTCATGAGTCTGCAGTAAAACAACAGTGAAAGAAATATAATTTTTCCTATTGCAGACAGACGGTTGAGATTTTTTTGCATTTATGTCATTCAAAAATGATTGTTACAAACTTCAAACTTGGCAGGCATGTACTCCCAGTAGAGGAAGGGGAAAAAATCAAGCCAATCTAAAGTCATGAAGATTTAAATAATGTATCTAAGAACAAGCACAGAATAGAACATTTTATGGGTTTTTACAAGAATTTTGACTTATGGCTTCCTGATTCAAAAATTTTCATTTAAGGATTCTACTTTAGCAATTTTTGTTAATGTGCCTTCTACCTAACCCCAAGAAGAAAATAATGTTAATGAATCATGCAAGTTAGGAACATATGTGATCAGAGTCCAAGGAATTCCAAAGATTTTCATAGTAATATTCATTTGATCTCTTCAGCCATAAACTGGTCTTCCCACTTTTCCTTTGAACAATATCATAGCACATTATGGTTTATATTTTTAAGGTGTAATATAAACCATATTAAATGTGCTATATAGCTGAATCAACATAAGAACTGTAACTCTGGAATTTCCTGATTCTTGAATGTCTAAATTCATAACATTGTTGAGTTCTACCATTTATGGACAGTTTTATTAAAATAAGCACCCTTCTAAGTTTGGTTTATACTTTTCAACCTTACTTGCTTCCTACCAGTTGGACCACTGTGACACTCTGAGATAGCCTGTGACCAGGGCTATAAATGTCAGACAAAACAAGAGTGGAGGTAATGTGGCACTACACGGATTCTGAGATTGAATATTCTATATGAAGCAATTTTTTTTTTTTACATTTTTAAAATCATTGCTGTCTCTTCTTCAAATTTCTGTCAGACAAGCAGGATGGAAGGCTGTTGCAAAAGTAAAGAAACGTTAGTGGCTCTTATGTAAAGGTCAAATCTTGGTAAAACATGAGTTCTCTATTTTTCTATGACCTTTTGCAATAAATGTTAAATTTGAAACTGTAGAATAGTGCGATTAGACTTGGTTACCCTTTACTTAAAATTCCATTTCAGTAGATAATTGGCAAAAGTAAAATCAGAAAAGCTTAATTTGATTATCCTTTTTGGACACTAAGTTGACACATACCATTTTGCCACAAGCAGATTACTTTTGAAATGCTAAAATTCAATCTTGGTATGGGTATCTCCAAAGCCATCTGGATCTACTCTCACTTGTCAGTTTCAACTGGGACTCAAAACTGATGACATTGGTTTAGCAAGAACATACAGAAAGCCTCTGGCTGAGGTCAGAATCTTGCCTTTGGATTGGTTTTCTTCATGGCTCCTTGTATGTTAGCTCAGTGTATTATCTTTTTCTCTATTTGGAATTTTTGACCAGTGAGGATTAACACATGTGGTACTTTGATGATGAGTCTGATGATAATGATGATGAAGATGATTTAGCAATCAATTAAGAGGCCCTTACTGTGAGCCAGCCACTATACCAGTGGCTCTACCACTATAGTCCTTTCTGACCCAGTATCCATATCTATAATGTAAAGTACCTCATATGTTGATAAATAGGGGAAATACCAATGTAATCAAGTTTGTGTTGAGGTATATGTGATCCCCCTCCACAGCATGTTAGTATTTTGCAGCTAAATGTACCCTAATAATTTTGGGGGGGATATTGGGGGTTGAACTCAGGGGCACTTGACCACTGAGCCACATCCCCAGCCCTATTTTATATTTTATTTAGAGACAGAGTTTCACTGAGTTGCTTAGCACCTCACTTTTGCTGAGGCTGGTTTTGAACTCATGATCCTCCTGTCTCAGCCTCCCGAGCTCCTGGGATTACAGGCGTGTGCCACTGCACTCGGCCCTAATAATTAAAAAAAAAAAAAAAAGATGTCATTAAGTTATTCAGTACTGAACATGGGACTCATTCACCTACTTTCTTCTTCTTGGCTCTTAGAAGTGCTCGTTGGGAAGTTTTCTTGGATCTTGGTGCATTTTGTACTTATCTCTTTAACTTGGCAGCATCAACTTTTACTCATGTCCTATTCCATCAAACAACCATCAATATCAATCTCTCTCTCTCCCTCATTGGTTTTACTTATATATAGTATTGGGTTTATTTTGACATACTATACAAGCATGGAATATATTTGCTTCAATTTAGTCCCCAGTACTTCCACTCTTCCCTCCCCCTGTTCCCTTTCCTCTACTCTAGTGATCTTTCTTCTATAGACTTATAGTTTTGTTTTCTAAAAAAAGTTTAGATTTTGACAAACCTTTATTTTATCCATTTATTTATATGCGGTGCTGAGAATCGAACCCAGTGCCTCACACATGCTAGGCAAGTGCTCTACCACTAAGCCACAACCCCAGCCCTTATAGTTTTTTTTTTTTAATTGGTGCATTATGGATATGCATAAAGGTGAAATTCACTGTGGTATATTCATATAAATAACCATCATCTTAAAGGCAAGTCTTAGAAGTTCACCTATAGCTAGACATGGTGCATGCCTGCAATCCCAGCATCTCAGGAGATTGATGCAGAAGGATCACAAGTTTGAGGCCAACCTTAGCAACTGAGTAAGACCCTTAGTATCCCTGTCTCAAATTTTTTTAAAATTAGAAGGACTGGGGACTCAGTGGTAAAGCTCCCCTGGGTTTAATCCCTAGTACCAAATAAATAAAGTTTGCCTGTAATAGTATTCTATTAGGATGGATATCATTCATGTTAGTGCCTTGGTTTCCAAGTTGAATAGGTCTTGAATGGCCTGCCTCAGCCCTGTTTTTTCCATAAACTCTTACTTTTTGTATGAAATTTTGAAAAATAAGTGGTCTATTGTTTCTGCACATAATGCCTGTCCTTTCCTCACACAATCTTATTCAATTGTCTCTCTTGCTCTCTCTCTCTCTCTTTTTATTTCTTATCAGCAGTGGGGATTGAACACATAAACCTCTACCACTGAGCTATCGCCCTAGCATTTTTTAATTTTATTTTGAGACAGGGTTTTGCTAAGTTGCTGAGGTTGGCTTCCAACTTGAAATTCTCTAACCTCAGCCTCCCAAGTTGCTAGAAGTACAAGCCTGTGCCACCATGCCTAACTTTTATTCAGTTGTTGCCACTATTTATGGCATAGTTAATTTTCTCATTAACTTGTGAAAGAGAATCAAAGTGAGAACACAGGCAGTAGTGTCATGATAGGTTGTGGCTGTGATCTGCCCTGCCATTCTCTAAGATCGACAGTACTTCCTTTTCATTTATCATGGAAGATATCCCAGAACATTTTTTTTGTTGTTCCAGAGAAAGGCCCATAAAAATAAATTAAGTATGTGAGTCAGCTGTATAGCAAGCTACTGACGATACAATTGTGGGAGGCTGTGAAGTTCTGCAGGGGGGAACAAATGCCAGCCTGTGCCTGACCTGGCCTTGGTTTCGTGGTAGAGTGACAGAGCACATTCCAAGGAGGGGAAAAAAGGATGTTGAAGATTCAAATAAAAATATAATCCCAGAAAAGATTTTCTATCATCTATTGAGTTCCTTTTAGAAATTGAATGTAATTTGAGGGAAGAACTATTGTTCTCACAGATGAAAACAGCGCATTTTTAAAGAAATTGTCTTAGCAGCATGATCCCATTTTTATTAAAATAGAATACATGCACTAAACCTTTGGATAGTAAACATCAAAATATTCATGGTATTTATTAATATCTGAGTGGTAGAATTATGAGCAATCTTTTCTTTTTGCTAATTTATATTTTACAAAATGTCTCAAATGAACCAGTATAATTTTTCCAACAAGAAGCAGTGAAAATTACTTTTGAAAACAAATTTTTAGGAGAATTTTGTGATTTTTTTTCCCTCTGAAAAACAATTGATTTTGTATTTGGAAAAGGCAATAATAATTTTTTTTGTACACTGACCTTTTAAAGATTGATGTCACTCATTCTTACTGTCTTCCCTAGAAAATGGTACAAATTCATATTGGATTTTTTCTACTCTTTCAGCTTTTCACAACTCTGCTTCCCTCTTTCCCATAGTTTTCTTTCTTTCTTTTTGGTGCTGGGGATCAAACTCAAGATCTTGTGTGCGCTGAGCAAGCATGCTATCACTGAGTGACCCCCACAGCCTTCCCATGCCTTTTATCCCATGCAGTCACCCGTCTTGGTCCACACTGGGCTGCCTTCAGGCAACTGCTTCTCCCTACTTTTCCCTCTCTTAGGTGCCACTGCTTCACTGGGACCTGCCACCTCTGCTGCCCCTCACCTGATTGCACTCTCTCGTTTGTGTATTTCTCTTAACAATAAGAATGACTACTGTCTATGTGTAAGGAAATTATGTTTGGGCTTCCTGATAGCACCAACAAGAAGATTGATTCCTCCTAGAAAATGATACACAAAACAATACCTTCTCTTTTCAGTGTGCCACTGAAGATCCTGGGGTTACCATAGGTCACCTCCCTGGCCAGTGTTATGGGTATTGCAAGAACAAGCCATCAGCAAAAAGTCTCACTTCTGCCAAGTGTCCTTGATGCCAAGGTTCATATCTCTGACCTAGAACAGAAGAAGGTAAAAGTGGATGCACTCCCCCTCTGTGGTCATATGGTGTCTGGGTGCCTGATCAATAGGAGCAGCTCTCTTCCAAAGCCCTGGAGGCCTCCTGTATTTGTGCCAACAAGTACATGGTCAAAAGTCTTGGCAAAGATGGCTTCATATTTGAATGCAGCTCCACCCTTTTCATATAATCTGCATCAAGAAGTTGTTGTCCTGTGCTGGGGCTGACAGGCTCAGGACAAGTATGTGGAGTGACTGGAAAGCTAGGGCATGGTGGCCAAGGTCCAAGTCATCAGGTCTGCCTGCACCAAGAAAAAAAAAACATGTGATTGAGTCCCCATGCAAGACCAAATTCAAGTTCCCTGACTGTAGGGAGATCCACATCTCAAAGAAGTAGGGCTTCACAGTTTACTTCAGATGAATTTGAAGATATGGTAGCTGAGAAGCAGTTCAGTCTGGTGGCTGTCAAATCATTGTACCCTGGACAACTGGTGGGCCCTGTACTCCTCAAGGCTTCCACTGTGCCACCTGCTTAGTCACACCCACCAATAAATCATGCTTCCTATCCCCAAAAAGTCCCTATTTCTAAGGCTCTTTCTGTTGCCTTTCACTCATTTGTTGCTTAGTTGCAGCAGCAATACAGTCATACTACTAAAAACCAGAAGACACTCAGGAACCACACAAAACATCATTGTAGACTACACCCTCAGAACCTTTGCCTTTTCTTTTTATTGTCTATTATGGGTAAATTACAATCATATCCAGACCTAACCTCACAAGCAGCTTCATAACCTCTGTGGAAGATCCTTTATGTGAATCCTCAGAGCTTCTTTGCAACGTTACATACTTCCATCCATGAATCTTTGTGGTGTTTACTTCCTCCCCTTTGACACACATATATTTTTATTAGGGTATTGAACATTCTTACCAATTCTTGCTCTCTGAGGCAACATGAGCCTGATGTCATTAATTTAACAATTCAGCATGATATTCTGCTTCCACAGGTGATTGAGATGATCAAGCTCCCTGTGGGCTGTGTAGTAATAGAAAGACGAGTGAATTGTAGCTCTCATGGGGAAGATGGTAACTATATCCCACTGGCATGTAAAAGAAAATTGGTTTTTAATTTTCTTTACTGATGGTGACTAGAAAGATCTTCTTAGCCACATAAATAGTTATACTTCAAGTGCCAGAGACTATTAATCTTTTTCGGTAAAGTTGCCACATTTTAGTACAACAACTGTATCTGGGTAACCCAACTCACCACCTGTTTCAATCCATCTGATTTTGACAAGGGCCATACAGGAGAACTAAATGAGGATGTGATGGAGATAAATCACCTTTGTATCCCTTTGCTTATCTCCATAGTTCCTCTTGGGATACAGTATTGCCTTGACTTACTACCTTTTACTATCTTATGGGAGGAGAGCAGTTTCAAGGACCTCCACTTGGTCCTACCTTCCATAATAGTTCTTACTCTATAGATGAGGTATCCCATGTAAGATTCTACCTGCTGTTAAGTATATGTGTCCCAATTATGCAATTTGGGACTAGGGTAATAAACATAGGGTGGGGTCATAGACTTACTGGACTTGCTGTGAGATGGACTTCAGCCAAGATTCTGTTTATCACCTGGCTTCCCTAAGTTTCCACTATAACTGGGGGATCATGAAAGCATTTTGAGTTCCCTGTATCCAATAGCCCTCAAAAGCCCTGGGCATTCCCTTCCCCCCTCTATGCCCTTATTCTGGCATATAAATGTGGTCCCCTTTTGGAAGGAATGGCAGAAATAATAGAAGTATATTTCTGTAGTGACACTGTCAGGTCTTTTCTCAAAGCGACCCAGACTCCCCTTCAACTGATGGCCTCTGGGAATGGGAACTGATTGAGATCTGGAAATTGGGGGAGTGGTCATGATTTTCTGCTTCTGTAGTTGATGTTAGCTTTTTGCTCATCAGTTCTCAAATGTTTCTGGTTATATAAGTGAATTAACTACTTAGCTGCCCATCTGTCTTGTCCTCTTAGGATCACTATGGTCTATTTATTAGCTATTACCACAATAGCTAATAAGAGAGAGGCACCCTGGTTGAGGTTCCACTTTGTTACTCTTTCTTTCTTTCTTTTTTTCAAGTGTAAGAGTAGGATTAATTGAATACAAGATGGGAAATGACAGCAGGTTTTCTCCATTGTTACCATTTCTATTACATCTTCCTTGACCTTGTTTATTAAGTGCTACCACCTGGATCCTGCTATTCCAGAATTCTCCCACCATTACTGATGCCAGAGAGTTCAGTTTTACAGTAGCAGAATGACCTCTGCCCTATGGAGCATAGCTATAATTACACTTCTTGACGATCCTCATTATCCCCCTCATTGGTGCATGCCTATTGCTTCAACGGAAGGGATGTTCCTTAGACCACATGAGTTCTCTATATCACATAATAATAAATCCATTCTTTTTTTTCCTTTGAGTACCAGGGATTGAACTCAGGGGCACTCAACCATGAGCTACATCCCTAGCCCTATTTTGTATTTTATGTAGAGAAAGGGTCTCACTGAGTTGCTTAGCACCTTGCTGTTGCTGAGGCTGTCTTTGAATCCTCAATCCTCCTGCCTCAGGCTCTTAAACCGTGGGATTACAGGTGTGTGCCACCATACCTGGAAATAAATCCATTCTTATATTTCATCTCCCCAAGACTTCTAAATCCATCCTCAGAACTCTGCAGGAGACAACTGCATAGGTCATTGTCATACTCAATTTTTAGGAAGCAACCCAGCGCATGTAAGAACACTGGCTCAGATGTCCTTGGCAGGATGTGGAATTCATATTGAGTGAAACTACACTCATATCAATTATTTATCACCTATCCATTCTCAGATCATGCCCTTCCTAGTCCAACTCCCTGCACACCCACCTTTCTGTATACCTTCCCATTTCCTGCCAGTACATGTTAGCCAGCTTTTGAGGCAATGAAGGGAGACAGAATAGACCCTGAAGAGGACACTCAGCATCTTGTGAGGCAACTGCCTCAGTGAGGTCTTTGAAAAGTAGAGAGTCTCTTGTCCTCTACCATAGGATAGTGTAAAATTTCTGAATAACCTGGGAGCTCAAGATTTTCTGGCTTATTCACTTGAATGCCTCATTTTTCTGCATCCTCGTGACTCATACATTCCCTACCAGGGCTCTAACTTTGGCATTGGAGTTGTGCATTCATTCACTAACTGTTGTAGCTCTGTGCTTATATTTAAATCACAGGTCCAAGTTACCAAAGACAAAAACATTTTTCAATGCCACCACAAAGACCTTCTGACTTTCACAGCATGTCTTACATTGAGCCTATTTTTTTCTTTTTAAAGCTGCTAATGCTGTTAACAACCAACTCCACATCACTGTGGTTTGAATATCCCTACACCTAACTTATGCAGGAGCTTAATCACTAAAGTCATATGTTAATGGTATTGAGAGTGAAAACTTAATCCGACTATGGTGATTAGAGGTGAAACCTTTGCGAAGTGATGTGATTAGATTAGGCCATTAGGGTGGAGCCTCTCGTGATTGAATCTTATTGACTTTATATGAAGAGACCAGGCAGACAGAAAGTATACGCAGCCTACTGCCATGATATGATGCAGCCCTTGCTAGGTCCTCCACCATGCTCTTTGGACCCGGTACCTTCAAATAAATGTCTTTCTTTTATAAAGTAGCCTGCCTCCAGTAATTAATTGAAATAACATAAAGCTGACTGATATGAGAGCTAGACATCTCGCATTGTACTCAAACCATTCAAGTGCCATTACTATAACATAAGACAATTCTTCAGCATTCACCTGCATCTTACCCCAGTCCATAACTAGTGAAAATATTAGGGATCAGCAGTCATTAACACATCACTACACCTGACAGAGGTCCTTATCTGATGATTTGGACCGGTAAATGATCAAGACTCTTTTCTGAAAGCTTCCTTTTTAAGGTCATGTCTGGTCAACCCTCTTAGCCTGAGTTTCCCTAAAAAATAGAAGCTAAGATTTTCAATAGAAGTAATTTATTTGGGGAAGTGATATCAAGGAATGTGAATGAAGGATACAAAGAGTAAAACAGAGAAGGAGGAAAAGCGATTCAAAGGTGTGTTAAGTCCATGATTCCAGTAGGTAACTGGAGTACCATCCTGCCACGAACTCTGAGGGTCCATGTAAATTGTGAACATCTTGCATTAGTCAAGGGTTGCTACAGAAAATGAAACTCCTGCTAGGCTTGCATAGCCATTGGGTCAGAAGGGCTAAACAGTATCTACAGGCAGCCCACAGGGTAGAAGTGAAAGAAATTGAGAAAGATGTGATAAAGGGAAGGGAAGGTGCTGATGGGTTACACCTACCCATTACTGATGACGTTCTTAGTGATTAGAGAGGATACGGCTGCCAGTTGACCCCACTTAACCCTACTAGTACCAGTCACACCAATTGCTAGAATAAAACAGTGGTCCAACAGCATGTAAGACATATAAAAGATAGGCCGCCTCTCACAGAACATGGCCTCCCACCACTCTGTTTGCCCAGACATTCTATGTCATTTATCCATTACTCTGATTCTCTCTTTTTTTTTTTAATTTTTTTTTTAGTTGTTGATGGACATAATGTCTTTATTTTATTGCTTTGTATGTGGTGCTGAGGATTGAACCCAGGGCCTCATGCATGCGAGGCAAGCGCTCTACCACTGAGCTACAATCCCAGCCCCTACTCTGATTCTCTTTTAAACACAGTCTTAAGGGAGTCTTTTGCCATCTTTAAAGAATAACTCAAAACACTCTTATTATCTAATAGCACTACTCATCCAGTTCCTCTGTGGTTTCCTTTGTGAATTATCAGATAACTCCTCAGGTTGTTTCTCCTATTACTTTACTCTGATCATAAAGTATAATACATTGATGATAAAGCTTTTCTTAGGTCAGGTCTCCTGAGGCACAGATTCTGAAACAGACATTTGTGGGCAGAAGGTTTATGAGGGAGAGTCTTTGGGATCAGCACTAATGGGAAGGGAAGGAAATAGGATTGTATAAAGGGAGGAGGAGTGCATAGGGGTGAAAATGTAACAAAAGCCAAATTGCAGACAAAGAGGAGCTATGGATAGCCTTCCCAGCCCCACATTGAAACAAAAGGACTGGACATTTGTATCCTACGTCTATTCGTCATTGGCTGGAAACTGGCCCCAGGAAGGGTATGTCCTTGGGTGAAGGACTGAGAACTTTTCCAGGACAGTGATTCAACTGAGAGTCCTCAGTGGCCAACACTCCCAACAGCTGGGGAAATGGTAATTCAGTTCTGAAGGAACAATTTGAGTAGTGACTCCCAGGATTAACTACAATCTACCCTGCTGTATGGATTATTTTCTTTGTAAATTACATTTTGTAAAAGTTTCCCTGGGTTCAAAGCTGACTACTAAAATAAAGCAGCGAGGCTAAGGGTGTAGCTCAGTAGAGCACTTGCCTAGCATACACAAAGCCATGGGTTAAATTCCCAGCACTGCAAAAAAAGAAAAAAGAAAAAAAGGAGAGTCCCTTGGAAACCCTGGGTACCTCACATTGTTTTTTCTGGTGCAATGCATTTGTAAAGCAATGCAGAGGCTCTTACCTACTCCTGGTGATTAAAATCAGTTACCCCTGCTGAGTCCCTAGTATGATACATCCCAGAATGATGATTCCTTTTCTTCTCTTGTCTCTTAGAAAAAGAAGCCTGAAGTAATTGGGCAGCAACTATAGCTTTAAAGTTTAACAGGATGCTTGCTGTGTTTCTAGTGGAAGTGTTTTCCCTTTAGGATATACACTCTATACCCACAGAGTCTATAGCTGCAAAGACAGGAAGCACAAGTTCCTGATAGTCAATGATAGTGATGATAAGCACAGCCACCTACTTCTACCTTGTTTCATAGACCCAAGTACTCTTCCTATTGGGAACATAGCACCACATACTGATATCTGACTTAGGGTATGTCCTGCACCCTGGAAAATGTTGTCCTATCATCTCCAAGCCTGAGCTTCAGTAGCCCCCTCAAAGGTCATTCTATCCCTGTTTTAGTCAGCTTTTTCACTGCTATGATGAAAGAACCTGACCAGAACAACTGTAGAGGGGGAAAAGTTTATTTGGGGGCTCACTGTTTCAGAGGTCTCAAACCATAGATAGCCGGTCCCATTCCTTGAGGCTGGAGATGAGGCTGAACATCATGGCAGAAGAGAGGGTGGAGGAAAGCAGCTCACATCATCAGGAAGCAGAGAGAGGAGTGTTCACTTGCCAGATACAAATATATACCCCCAAATCATGCCCCAATTCCCACTTCCTCCAGCCATACCCTACCACTTCAGTTACTACTCAGTTAATCCCTATGGGGGATTAATTCACTGATTGGGTTAAGACTCTCACAACCCAATCATTTCTCCTCTGAACCTTCTTGCCTTGTCTCACATGTGAGTTTTTGGAGGACATCACATCTAAACCACAACAATCCCTTCAGCAGACTGGTATCATCTGGATAGTGTAGTATCTGATAGCACTAGTTGGTCCTGCTGGGAGCAATGGCACACACTTATAATCCCAGCTAATTGGAAGTCTGAAGCAGGAGGATGGCAAGTTTGAGGCCAGCCTTGGCAACTTAGTGACACCATGTCTTAAAAAGCAAATGAATAAACAAACAAACAAAAAACAGTTGATCTGTAGTCATGTATTAATTTTTTACACTCGAATGTAAGTGGATCCTTTGAATGAATACAGTGTCATATAAAATTCCATATTTGTGGATCAAAAACTTTGTAATCATTTAGAAGGTGGCAATGGCTGATACCCTGAGGGTAGGAAAAGCAAAACCTCTTCCACATGTATGGATTCTTATCTAGATCAATTGCTGCTCCTTCAGCATAGAAAGGATCGAATATATAGTCACAGCCAAATGGTTAATTGGCTTCAGATGAAAGATGGCACCATATTGAATATACATC
This sequence comes from Geosciurus inauris, assembly GCA_004024805.1. Classification (NCBI taxonomy): domain Eukaryota; kingdom Metazoa; phylum Chordata; class Mammalia; order Rodentia; family Sciuridae; genus Geosciurus; species Geosciurus inauris. The sequence goes on along the minus strand of PVHX01009640.1, from coordinate 24,602 downwards.
TTAATGTTAAATCAGACATTTGGCAATAGTAGCTAGAACAGCCTTGCTGAATGGGCATCCATGCTGTTAGCTTGTGTGTCGCCTACATTCCCGCCTGCCACCTTTGCTACTCTGTTCATGTGCCCATTGTGCTAGAAATACAGTGGCTGATGACTACCCATTAAGCCATTCTGTCTACTTGGTTCTTTTTTTTTATATATATATATTTTTTAGTTGTAGATGGACACAATGTCTTTATTTTATTGCTTTGTATGTGGTGCTGAGGATTAAACCCAGGGCCTCACACATGCAAGGCAAGTGCTCTACCACTGAGCTACAACCCCAGCCCTCTTTTTTTTTTTTAAATATTATTTAGTTGTTAATGGATTTATTTATTTATTTATTTATTTATTTATTTATTTATTTATTTATTTATTTATTTATATGCGGTGCCGAGGATCGAACCCAGGGTCTCACACATGCCAGGCAAGCGCTCTACCACTGAGCCACAAGCCCAGTCCCTACTTGATTCTTCAGTGCCTCCTGCATGGTGAATGCTCTCTGACAAATGCTGACAACAGGATTCAAAATATTCACACTCTAAGCCATAGTGGTTAGTTCATCAGCATGCCTCTTCTCCAAATGTCTTTGTCCCTAGTCTTCCAATCTTTCTTCACCTTGGCTCCTGAACAGCCAATGAAGCAAACCTCCAAAAGTATTTGACCAGACCCACCAGAAATCTGATGAATGATAGGATTTCCTTTGAGACCTGTCTTTTTTTTTTTTTTGTACCAGGGATTGAACTCAGGGTTGCTTAACTGCTGAGCAACATCCCCAGCCCTTGCTGGGGGTTGCTGAGGCTGGCTTTGAACTCGCGATTCTCCTGTCTCAGCCTTTCTAAGAGCTGGAATTACAGGCTTGCTCCACCGTGCTTGGCTCCCAGCCCTTCTTTATTATTTTTTATTTTAGGTCTCACTGAGTTGCTCAGGCCCTTGCTAAGTTGCTGGGGCTGGCTTTGTACTTGTGATCCTCCTGCCTTAATGCTGAAATTACAGGTGTGTGCCACCACAGCTGTCTTCTAAGGTCTCCCAGTGTGGGGCTGCAAGGGAGTTGTATTGCTGCCACAGTCCTTGTTCACTTTGCATCCACATGTAATGCTGTGAGCCTAGCATGGCCATCTCTCTCTTTCAGCTACTGGTTGTAAGCACCTCATATGGTCCCATAAGTAGGAGCCAAGGAAAGAAAACAATTCAGTAGAGGTGGATGGCTAGAATTTAACCTTCTGGATCTCTCCTTTTCTCATAATTAAGTCCTGGGCCTGATTCTCAGCCTTTTTTTTTTTTTTTAAATTCTAACTGTAGGATAAGAGTCTTTTCATGATGCCAATGAGAACTTCTGACTTTCTGACTTTTGATTAATCACCCTCAACCTTTCATCATCTCTCTCCAATACATCAAATGTCCATAGGAACATCCATCTATTTCCATAGTTCTTTTTTTTTTTTGTACCAAGTATTGAACCCATGATGCTTAACCATGGAGCCACATCCCCAGCTCTTATTATTTTGGGGACAGGGTTTCACTATGTTGCTTATAGTCTCTCTAAATTGCTGAGGCTGGCTTTGAACATGTGATCTTCCTGCCTCGGCCTCTCAAGCTGCTGGGATTATAGGCGTGTGCCACTGCACCCAGCTTCCATAGTTCTTATAAATACTACTTCCACTGAACTTCTTGAATGCCTGAGATAATGCCTCTGCACTGTTTTCCACTAATATCCCATCTCAGCTGACCACCAGTGAAACCACTAACATTCGCATGGCTACAGTATGGTAAGCACTATCCGTATTCCACCTATCAGTAGTGATGGTGTCCTTAATGACTGTGAGTAATACAGTCCTGAAACTCATTTTAGAGTTAGTTTCCTCAGACTATTCCTGGGACCAACTCTTTTATGTCAGATTCCCCACGCAGAGTCTGAGATAGAGATTAGCATACAGTAAATTTCTGGCAAGGGGTGAATAATGTCATTAAAGCAATATTAAGAGTATATGGAAGAAGAAGGACTGAGTAGAGGGAAGAGATGAACTGCACTGAAATCACAACAAAGGCCTCAGATGATTACACAGAGTTCTGGGGATAAGATGTGGGCCACTTCAGGGGAGGGTGTGACTTAAGCAAAATGGCTCTCTTTGGTTAATGGCAAGTCACAGAAAAGAATTCAGAGAAGAGCAGTCAGTCTCCACCACTCCAAAAGCTCAGTGAATCAGTGCTTCAGTCTTGAAAGGGCCTATGGGCACCATGCCATAGCATCGACCACATAAGACAAATTCTCAGATGAAAAGAACTAATGAGCATATAAGTTTCTCCATGATAGGGAAGAAATTTAGCCCAGATAAATAAGACCTAAAAATATCAGCAGTATTAATAACATGATCATTGTGAATTCATACAATCCCAAAGTTGAAAAGAGGGGAAAAAAATACCCTCTCTCACCCCAAGGATGTTCTTTTTATATATCTGTTGTTGTTGTTGTTGTTTCTTTCCTGTAATAAAGGCATGATGAAGAAACAAAAATCTTCTAAACTTCCTATGAACTTTTAATATCACCCATTTATAAAGACAAGACTGAAAAACTATCCAAGTTTTGACCCAGGGCACTTAAAAATATATTCTCCAGCAAAGTATTATGGCAGAGATGAGAGTAGGCTAGCCTTTTTAAATAACTCTTCTCTGAATGAGTGATATTGCTTTTATACCTGTGTGCCATTGCAAATTCAGTCTTTCTGCCAGAATGTCCTTTCTTACCCCTTGTCTTTCTCCAGACTTCTATTCATTCTTTAAGAACCTCATCAAGTATTCATTCATCCACAGGGTTACCAGATTTAGTAAATAAAAATATAGGATACCCAGCTAAATTTGAATTCCAAATAAACAACAAATAATTTTTAGTATAAGTACATCCAAATAGGACATGGGTTGCTCTATTCCCATGTGCTTTTTTTAGCAACTCTATTTATTCCCCAAATATTTGTTGAACATCTACCATATGCCAGAAACTACTGTATATTGGCACTGTCATAGGGAATAAAATAATTGCAAATGCCTGCTTTCATTGAGTTTTCATTTTAGTGGGTGGAATCAGACCATAAATACATAGACAAGTAAATATGCAATAATATTGTTAGAGAATAGAGTGAGTGCAGGAGGACAGGGAATGTTGAGAATGGAAACAGGCAGTGCTATTTTATAAAGAGCTCGTTGATAAAGTGAAATTTAAGCAGAGGCCTGAAAGAAGTGAGAAAGCAAGCCAAATGAAGATTTGGGGGAGTGCATATTCCCAGCAAGTGAACCCCAAATACAGAGTTCCCAAGGTGGAGGTATATTTGGCATATTCGAGGGACAGTAAGGAGGCCAGTGTGACTGGAGAATACTGAACAAATGCAGTTGGCTAGGAAATAAGGCCAAGGGGCTTACCATTGTGAGGGCTTCAGCATTTACTCAGGAAAGGCAGCAGACACGTGATCAGATTTCATGATTCAGGCAGAACAAATATTAATTTAATAAATATTTGTTAAATAAATGACTTCTATGTTGAAAATGAACTCTTCTTGTGGGAACAGGCAGTCAGGAAAGAAACAGGAGACCAATCATGAAGGCAATCATTAACCCAGGGTAGAGATGATGATAGTTGGGATCATGGCTGGCAGAGATAGCAAGTGGTTGGATCCTAACACTACTGTGAACATACAGCTGATATGATTTACTGATGGATTGCGTGTGGCATGTGCTAGAGTTCAGATATGGAATGTTCCTAAAAGGTTCATGTATTAAAGGCTTACTCCCTGTTTTGATGCTGTTGGGAGGTGGTGGAAACTTTAAGAGGTGGGGCCTAGTGGGAGGTCTTTAGGTCATTGGGGACATGCCCTTGAAGAGGATATTGGAACCCCAGCCCCTTCTTTTTATTCTCTTTCCCTCTTTCTTTTATTCCCAGCCATGGGGTGAACGGGCTTTCTCCACCATTTACTACTTTCATGATGTGCTGCCCTTGTCACAGGCCCAAAAGTACAGGGCCAATCAATCACAGAGTGAAAATTCCAAAATTGTGAGCAACAGGAAACTTTTCCTCTTGTTAAGTTGATTTTCTCAGGTATTTTGTTACAGTAACAAAGTAACACAGGGTGTAAGTTGAAGAGTCAAGATAGCGCTTGAATCTCTGGAGGGATGATTTTTCCATTTGTTGAGTAGAGAGAAACAGAATTGATGGTATATAATAGGGGAAGATGTGGAAATTAAAGATTCTACTGATTTTGTTAATTAGCTGTTAATTTTTTTTTGGTACTGGGGATTGAACTCAGGGGTACTCAACCACTGAGCCACATCCCCAGCCCTATTTTGTGTTTTATGTAGAGACAGAGTCTCACTGAGTTGCTTAGCACCTGGCCGTTGCTGAGGCTGGCTTTGAACTCGTGATTCTCCTGTCTCAGTCTCCCAAAGTGCTGGAATTACAGGGCTGTGCCACCATGCCCAGCAAGCTGTTAATTTTGATATGCCCATTAGAAATCCAAGTGCAGATATTAAGGTAGCCACTGGATGTTAAAGTCTGGAGTTTAAAACAGAGATTGGGGAGCTAGAGTTGTAGCTGAGTGGTAGAACACTTGTCTAGCACGTGTGAAGCATTGGTTTTGATCCTCAGCACCACATAAAAATAAAACAAAGGAGCCGGGTATAGTGGTGCACGCCTGTAATTCCAGCACTTTGAGAAGCTGAGACAGGAGAATTGCGAGTTCAAAGCCAGCCTCAGCAACAGCGAGGCACTAAGCAATTCAGTGAGACCCTGTCTCTACATAAAACACAAAATAGAGCAGATATGGCTCAGTGGTCTTGTAGCCTGAGTTCAATCCCTGGTACTAAAATAAAATAAAATAAAGGTATTATGTCCATCTCCAACTAAAAAACTGTTAACAAAATGAAACAGAGATTTGGCCTGGCTGGAGATATAAATTCGGGAGCCATTAGCATATGCATATAGTCAGCCTACTAAAGTTGTGGGTTTAATGAGATCTACTGGGATGTGGGTGTAGATAGAGTTCCAAGGACTGACCCCTGGGGTCTTTGAGTCTTTAGAGGTTTGGGGAAATAAGTAGAAATGAAATGAGTCATCAGTTGGGTTGGAGAAGAGTCAAGAAAGAGCATTCCAGTTCCCAAAGCAAAAACAAGTGTTTCAAGAAAGAAAGCCTGATCATCTATGTCACTTGTTTCTGAGAGGTAAGGTTAGATGGAGCCTGAATATTGGGTTTAGCAATCTGAATTTACTGATACTTCAATAATAACTACCTCAGCAAGATGATTGGAAAGAAACCTTGATTGGTAGATTCAAGAGAGAATGGGGCGGGTAGCAGTGGTGCTCGCCTGTAATCCCAGTGACTAGAAGGCTGAGGTAGGAGGATCACAAGCTCAAAACCAGCCTCAGCAAATTAGCGAGGCCTAAGCAACTAAGAGACTCTGTCTCAAAACAAAAATTAAAAAGGGCTGAGGATGTAGCTCAGTGCTAATGTGCCTCTGGGTTCAATCCCTAGTACCAAAACGGGAAAAGAGAGACAGAGAATAGGTCAGAAAAGAGAGATAGCAAAGATAGACCCCATTTTCAAGGAGTTTTACATAAGGATGATCTAAAATGTAAAGGGGACAATTGTGTCATTGGAGATGAGGGGAACAAGACCAGGAGCAAAATTCTCCAGCTGAGGAGAAAGAAGGGAAACTAGTACAGAAGCAGAGACCTCTGTAGAAGTAGAGATTTCGGGCCTGAGACAGCACAGGAGGGAAATGAAATCGTGCCTATGGAGAGAAATGCAGGGAGGAGGCAGAAGGGGTAGGAGGTACAATCGTGGGAGAATTTTTATCATCATTCCTGTTTCCTTAGTGAAATCAGAAGCAAGGTGGGGGTGAAGAGGAGTGAGGATCTGTCATTAATTTGGAGAGAGGGGAAGGTGAGAAATGGTCAGGGAGGAGAGTGAAGGAGTGCACTGTTCAAATACAGGAGGATGCCAGGCAGCCCTCAAGCGGCTTAATTGTGAATTTAAATTGGTATCAACAGCCTGGTTGTGTGTTTTTCTTTACTCACATTCAGCTGTCCAAGTGCAGGCAAAGAGTAGCCAAAAATTAGATCGAAGCAGGGGTGGAATTTTGGCAAGCAAATAAGTCAGAGGGAGAGAGAAGCCAGGGAGTCTAGTGTGTGGGCAAGGGAATGTTTACAATGATTGCCCAAGAAATCTAAATCAGGTTAGGAGGGAAATGAGGACATCAAGGGGTGCGGTACAGTGAACAGGTGGTGGGATCAGTGAATTGGAGGATCCAGTGGGATGACAGGATTACTGGAATCAAGAGAGAGGGTGCTGGAAAAATAGGAGGTGGCACTCAGAGTTGGATCCTCGAGGGTGAGTGTAAGGAGGGCTTGCAGTTCTTGGTAATATTAAATCTAGGCTATGACTAAGGAAGTGACTGACTGACTGAAATAGGGTAGAAATCACTGGAAGAAAGAAAAATCAAGGAACTGAGGGGCCTGAGAGCTACAGAGGTCTTTACCTATAAACACAAATCATCAAGAAATGCGTGTTGGAGAGCTTGACAGTGAACCAGTGGGTTAACTTCCTATTGTTACTCTAAGAAATTATCACAAACTTAGTGGCTTAGCAAAACACCAATGTATTTTCGTACAGTTATTGAGGACAGAAATCTAAAATCAGTTTCACTAGGTACAGTTGAGGTGTCAGTTTCCTCTGGAGGCTCAAGGGCAGAACCCATCCCCTTGCCTTTTTTCCGGTGCCTAGAGCTTGCCCACATGCCTTGGCTTGCGTCACTTTCCTTACAAGTGCCTCATTCCAATCTTTGCTGTTACCTTGTATTTCCTTCTTCCGACTCTGACCCTCCTACCTCCCTTGCGAGTACATTGGTTCCATCTGGTAATTCTTCCATCTCAACACCTTTAACAATGGTATCTGCAAAGTCCCTTTTGCCAACTACATATTTATTGATTCTCGGGATTAGAACATGGACATCTTTGGAGAAGGACTCTTTAGCCTGCCACAGCCAGCAATATTTCTCCCTTTGTGAAGATTTTCCTGATTCTAATTGTCCCATCCTATCTCAGGCTGAGCTGATAAACATTCCTTTTGGGTCATCTTCTAAGAACATTCCTGTATTAGAGACTATACCTTCTTTAAGTGAATATTTACTATGTTAGGTTCTGGGTTAACTGCTGTTAATACAGATACGATTCAACACCTTAATTGCAAATGTTTGTCTACCTCTGCAGGTAGACTGCAGGTCACACCAGGACAGGAACTACTCAAACATCTCCACACCCTAAGTGCCTACCATGGCACCTAACACATAATATGTACTCAGTGGACTTTTTGAATGGATAAGTGATCTCTGGTTGCCTTTGGTAATAGAAGTACTTTCTACAAGTGATTTAATGCACATGAAAAGAAACTATTTTCAGCTGGGTACTGTGGAACACACCTGTAATCCCAGCTACTTGGAAAACTGAGGCGGAAGGATCACAAGTTTAAGGGCAGCCTCAACAACTTAGCAAGACCTTGTCTCAAAATGAAAAATAAAAAAATAAAAAGGCCTGGGGATATAACTAAGTGACAAAGTACTCCTTATTTCAATACCTAGTGCCAAAAGGAACAAAAAAGGAAGAAACTATTTTCATAATCCTAATACAGTTCTTGGAAAACACCAGTTTTTTGAAAACACTAAATTAATATGCCTTAATATACATATATATCATTTTACTAATCTGAATGTCCATGCTTTAGATGTCTGGAACCAATGGCCAGACTTCTTTGAATTGTGTTTTGTTAAATATCCACCAGCTAACATATTGATTTAGGAGCACTTCAATATCAAATTTTTAGTGGTTCTACCAAGGATAAATTTGGGAAAATTTAGATTGGGTCATATCTCCAGGGAATTTGCCTGAATTAAAAAGGAAAGTATCATCCATTTCTTGTTCAATCAAGAGACACTGATAAAATTATGCAAGCAATCATACAACAAAAACCTGAATTCCTCAAAAGGAGCCTGGCAAAGTAATGAATAATATCACATACAAAAACCTACTGTAGTGAGGTGCTGTGGTGTATACCTATAATCCCAGGAGGCTGAGACAGGAGGATCATGAGTTCAAAGCCAGCCTCAGCAATTTAGTGAGGCCCTAAGCAACTCAGCAAGACCCTATCTTTAAATAAAATATTAAAAAGGGTTGGCGGGGCTGGGGTTGTGGCTCAGTGGTACAGCACTTGCCTAGCATGTGTGAGGCACTGGGTTCGATTCTTAGAACCACATATAAATAATAAATGAATAAAATAAAAATCCATTGACAACTAAAAAATATATATTAACAGGGGGGTGGGGCTGGGGATGTGGCTCAGTGATTAAAGGCCCTGGATTCAATTCCCAGTACCAAAAAAAACAAAGCAACAAAAACCTACTATAGATATTTGTAAAATTCATATTGTTTTGTAATGATTACCTCAAAGAAATAGATGTAGAGACTTCATTATCTACAGGTATAGATAAAGGTAAAATTGGATTCTGGGACACTGGGTACATTGTAAATCTTTTGCAAAGTGAATTATCAAAGTATAAATCGTTTTTTGACCAGATATATAAGTTGCTTCTTTCAGCCAGTAATCCTACAGCTGTGGGTATGTTCCTTGTAGATTACAAAGACCTACATCAAAACTTCAATCTAAGCACGCCTATAATCCTAGCACTCTGGGAGGCTGAGGCAGGATGATCACAAGTTCAAAGCCAGCTTCAGCAAGTTACCAAGGCCCTATGTAACTCAGTGAGACCCTGTCTCTAAATAAAATATAAAAAAGGTGCTGGGCATGTGGCTCAGCAGTTAACCCTGGTATAGATAGATAGATAATTTAAACTATCCTGATTTATGAACCACAACCCTTGCCAAATTATGATAACTAAATAATACTTGCAGTATTTTCCCTATGGAAGTAGATAGATGTTTGTCCACTCCATTTTAAGAAAATAGTCCTCAAATTATAAACTAGCATACTGGATATTCCTTCAAAATTCCAGACCTATTTCTTTTCATAGGGTCATAAGGTCTAAATCTAGACATTATATGAAGAACAAACATATTTCAGGCAACAGAGGAATTCTGATCACAGGGATTTTGTTTTAGTTCTTCAAGAAAATCATGCAAACAACTTAATGCTATTTATAGCATTTATCAATGGTTCATTAGACTTTGCTTCCAAACACAAAAGCTATCCAAAGACAAAAGCTATCCAAAGCTATCCAAGCACTAATGTTTCTATGAACCATCATCCTTGCATTAAAATCAGAATGGGTCTAGGTATCTACCATAGAGAAATGCATGTACATGTGAATAAAGGGACATTTACGAGTGTGTTCATCGTGTAATTGTGGATGTGGCGTAACTGTTACTAGTGCAAAAGTGAATAAAAACAGATTCCATTTACTTTTAGGGAAAAATAAACACTGCATGGGATGCAAGGAGGACTCCTGGGGTGCTGGCAATGTTCTAATTTTGGATCTGGGGGCTGGATACACAATCATGTTCACTCTGGAAATTCTTTGAACTGTGATGATTAGTGCACATTTCTGTGTATATGTTAAACTTCCATAGTAAGTTTAGAAACAATAAAGAAGCAAGAGATTTTTGCCCAGCTGTTATGGAGTCAATCTTGCTACTCAGTTAAGTGCAGTCCCCTGGACTCAGACACTGATTTCTCCTAGGTGCATGTAAGAAACACAGATTCTCAGGCCCCACCCAAAACCAACTGAATCAGAGTCTGCATTTCACAAGATTCCCAGGTGATTTTATGTTATTCTATTTTACATTTAAATTTATTTTAACTGATGCATGAAAATTGTACATACCAGGCTATAGCTCAGTGGCAGAACACTTGCCTAGCACATGTGAGGCACTAGGTTTGAACCACATAAAAATAAAAATAAAAAATAAAATAAAATAAAGGCATGCTGTCCATCTATAGCTATATTTTTTTTAATTGTACATACTAAGAGGGTATCATGTAATGTTTTAAAACGTGTATATTGTGGATGTTTAAATTGGGTTTAATATTTCTACCCCGGGTGATCTGAATGTACAGTGACAGAAAAGTACAAAATGAGAATGTAATAAATAGGAGGATGGAGGAAAGTACAAGGCACTGTGGAGGCAGAAAGAGGCCCCTCTCACCCAGGCCAGCTCAGTGACCACTCTCCTCCTTCCCCTTGAGTTTGCTCTCAAGCTTAGTGATTCTGGGAGTGCCTAATTACAAAAAATGTTGGTGGAGAATCTCAGGTTTGCTACATCCCTTATTTCCATTTAGCATTTTAGCAAACAGCAGAAATTAGTTACAATTAATATAAAAGAAGCCTGAATTTCAGGCCAGGAAGCGCTGGTGTGATCCTGTACTTGTTTTAAAAGATAAATGGTCTCTATAGCTAGGGACAAAGAAAACTAGGACAAGCACGAGGAGAACCTGATAGAAGAGTGCTTCACAAATAATTAGTGGCTAATTTTATCTCATCAGCTTACCTATTTTTTCCCACTATTCAGTGAAATTGAGTTCCAAAGTCGCAAAATATGATCCTGCCAAAAGAGCCCCTCAAATAATACTTAAGACCCAGTGATGCTCTATCATGTAACAGACACTGAAAGCAGGGCAGCACCCCAAGTGTGAAGAGTTATTACTTTCCTTTCTATTCTATTTCTCATTCGTATCATTGCTATTATTGTATTTCTCTGGAATGTTTGCTCATTTTTAAGACAGGATCATAAAACAAACTCTAAGTGTTAACAGTTCTAAACACCATGGACAGATGATTTCTTCTCTTTGTATGGCACACACTGTTTAATAGATCTTTGTACAACAATAAATTGTTTTCATTACGACGCTCCCTTGCTAACTCATTTAGCTTGTGGTCCATTCTGATATGGAAGCACCTGCTTAATGCCACCTTGAGACCACATTTCTGATTCCTAAAATTTTAATGTACATTAGTCTCTGATGAGATTAAAAGCAAATTTTGTTACTAATAGACACATTTTTTGATATTTCAAAGTTATATCGCATTCCATTCTTAACATTCAAATTGACTGCATCTTCTCCCTGCAAATGGGTGCCCTCTCGTAATGTAGGGAGCAATTTCAACATCTTTGCCTAAGACCGCGATAAAGAACAATCCTTAAGGATGTCCTTGGGTTGATGAGAAGCCACCGAGAATCACTGTTTAGGAATTTTCAACAGACCATTACCAGTGTCTCAGCTCCTGACTTTGAACATCATGTGACATAGATTCATTCAACTGCCTTATTTACATTCACATTGGTTACTTCACCCCACCCTCTACTGCCTACCACCCACCACCATGTATCCTGCCCCTTTAACAAAAAAGGAAATAACATTGGTCTGGCATAATCCTCTTTTTACCAAGCCATGCCTTGGCATTAAAAATGTAAGGAAATAAGAACATTTTCTCTGTGTCCTGGCCAACGCACTCTGCAGCAAACCCAGTGTGGTTTCGGAGCAGCTTTCAATAAGTGGAACAGAGAACAGGCTGGGTCACTCCATGCCCGGAAACATGCACAGGGTAGGATATTTATTAGTAAAAGTGGCAAGAATGATTCAAGATCTGAGGTCAGAAGGGGCTGAGAACAGCAGACCAGAGGGATAGGCAGCCGCCCTGGATAAAATCTGACCTTTTTCCACAATCCCACTCAGCATTTTTCTGGCTCACATTGAGCTACAGTCACTGCCAGGGGAAGCTCCCAATTTTTTATCTAAAATAGAAGAAATGCAGAGAATCATCAGGTAAAGATAACTGCATACTCTAACAAGAAAGCATATGTTGCTCTGTGTTAAATTATAACTTAACCATGCACAGGCAGGCCACATAGACACTTGATAATTCTTTGACTCTGCTTTAACTTGCCCTGATAATTTGCTTGTTGGATAAAATCCCTGCCATTTTCATGGGACTCCCTGGGGAACTGTTTTCACTCCCTGAAACCATGTCTTTTTCAAGAAGTAAGCTTCATTCTTCCTTCTCTAATTCTGACTTGACCATAACATATGCGCTGTTTGTTCAAGGTCAAATATCTACTCTTTGCATATTGGGTTCCTTTTCAGTATCAGAATTATTGTTTTAATTGTAAACAGCTAGACATCAGTGTGTGTGTGTGTGTGTATTCTTTTTTTTTTTTAATATTTTTTTAGTTGTTGATGGATCTTTATTTTATTCATTTATTATTTATATGTGGTGCTGAGGATTGAACCCAGTGCCTCACGCATGCTAGGCAAGCGCTCTACCACTGAGCCACAACCCCAGCCCCTGTGTATTCTTTTCTTAATGTAAGTATTCCTCATCCTGTGGCAAAAGGAAAATTTCTGCCAAATTTCAGCACTAGAAAATAAATAAAGGAGGGAATTACATCTCTAATAGTTGCCTGAAGACTCTCACTCTCAGGATTTGGAAATTCTATTTTCATTAAATTCAGTGGATTGAAAATTGTTGGGTTCAAAATGACAGGTGACAAGAGGCACCTGGCCTTCTTCTGGCTGAAGGAGCTACAGAGCCTGAGGAGCCCTGCCCTCCTACCTGGTCACAGCAATGACAACTTGACTTCTTGCTTCAGTTGGTCCCCACTGGCCCCAGTGCAAGTGCTTGTAGACTAATTCCAGAGGTCCTGATCCTTGCTCACTTACTTCTGTTCCACTGGCCTGACAGATGCCTGAGAATCAAGGTCCCCAATACAGAAAGCTTCCCTCAAACTAGACCCCTTTCTCCTGTTTTCTTATGTCCCTACTTTACTTCTCCAAGCTTCAATCCCATGGTTCAATCACCCTGCTCCCCCTGACACTCTTCTATTCGACACTATGTCCTAACCTAGCCTCCTTTGACCCTACCTTCTCTAGAACTCATCTCCCCAAAAAAGGATTCATGACACAGACTCTCACTTTACAACCAATTCAGTTGATATGTATCGGTTTTTCACATAGAGCCCCATGTACAATATGGGATCTATATCAGTCCTAACGTAGATGAATTGGTTGCCCCGGTAGAGGGGAATTTTTGGTACCACAGAGGAATTCAGAGGAATCATTGAATTCTACTCTAATAATGTGGTCATCTTTGCAAGAATTCGCACTCATTCATTTGTGTGTATGTGGATGGAGATAGATAGATAGATAGACAGATATCCATCTATTGAATGACTTATTTAAAAGAGCATTTGTTAAACATCTACCATATACCAAATAAGGAAGAGATAAAGCACTATGGCTGTCCTCAAAAAGCTCACAATCTAGTAGCGGAGTCAAATAAATAAAGATAATTATGCCTAGAGATAAAAGCAGTGCTAGTGAAATGCAAAGGATATTTTGGAATCTCTCAAATTAGGAAAGACTCTTGGAACAGGGTGGGATCAGACCCAACTTTAAATTACTCAGTAAGAAGCAAATCTAGAATGAAAAAGCAAGGGAAACCAAATTATATCTCAGAAAACCAACTTATAGGCCCCTGAAGCCTCAGCTTGGAAAAGATTTATATCATGACCTTGACTAAATAAATCCAATCTTCAACAACAGGCAATTTTTTTTTAAGTTGTTGATGGGTCTTTATTTGTTTTTTATTTATTCGTATGCGGTGCTGAGGATTGAACCCAGTGCTTCCTATGTGCTAGGCAAGCATTCTACCACTAAGATACAACCCCAGCCCAATAGGTCATTTCTCGCTGTGGCACAAGCAAGATGGTATAAAAGTGTTGGTTTGTGGCAGTCACTAAGTCCTTGGAAGATGTTTTTAGGATTCCAGGTTCACTTTGTCTGCCATGCCTGGCTCATTAACTATTTTCAAAACAGATTTTCAGAGGAACCAATGTGTTAGAGATTCAGCTGTTGTTAAGAGATGATCTCCAAGTTGGATGTGGTGGTGCATACCTATAATCTTAGCAACTCAAGAGGCTGAGGTAGGAGGATCACAAGTTGTAAGCCAGCCTCAGCAACTTAGTGAGGTCCTAAGTAACTAGAGAGAACCTGTCTCAAAATAAATAAAAAAGTCTGGTTACATGCCCCTGGTTTTAATCACTAGTACCAAAAACAAAATCAAAACAAAAAAGAGATAACCACCAAAGTCCAAAAAGTTCAATATAATTCCAGGGATTGAATTTGACTCTGTTAGCAGAATTGCATCCAGAATCTTTCATATCTGAATACTCCTTACAGAGAAACATGAGCTATCCATATTCATATGTATATAAGCCACAGTACTGATCTACTTAGGTCTACTACTTCCTACAAATAGAAAAGAAGGAAAAAACAGCTTCTAGTCAAAATGAGATCAACTCATCTGACCCACAAAAAAAAAGAATCCAATTAATTTACCATATGACAATTAAGGAAATTCCCATGGAATAAGCTAGCTTGAGCTATTAAATAATCCTTAGTAAAACTAGGAGTCCAGGTTAAGGTTTAGATGCTTGTTTGGATTTGGTTCATCTTACTTTCTTTTTTTTTTTAATTTTTTTTTAGTTGTTGGTGGATCTTATTTATTTATTTACTTGTATGTGATGCTGAGAAGCGAACCCCATGTCTCACACATGCCAGGCAAATGCTCTACCACTGAGCCACAACACCAGCCTAGCTCTTTTACTTTCATAAGAAGGGTCCCTAGTATTTTCTTAGTGAAAAGTGCTTGCATTTTCTTAATTTTGTCATTATAAAGTTCTCAAAAGACAGGAAGTATTTGTTTGTTTTTTATATCCTCAGTGGGCAACTCTTAGAAAACAGAAGAAATTGAATAAGTGTTCACTAAATAAATTTTAAAAACTCAAATTTGGAGACAGTGTGAATGGATAGGGAAGAAATATTCCAATCTCTGTTTGCAGAGAGTAGTGAATCATGTATCCCTGGCCTGGATCCAGCCACCTTAACCCGGAGTGTAAGAACAAGTACTAATCCCCATTCAGAATGTCAATATTTAAAATCTTGTTTATTTTCCAGGTAGGGTCTCTGTTTGTTTATGTTTCTCTCAATGTTGTGTAGTTCTGTTTGACTGTCCTTCAACATGTTTGTCCACCCTGATGGAAAGCTTAGATGGAGTGGAAATGATGCCTATTTTAATGGCTGCATGGTACTCTAGTGGGTACTTAAAGGCACTGTTTTGAATGGAGCTTGAGAGACCCTAATGAGTGCCACCATTTTAAATGAACTCAAATATCAAAAGAAGCAGCCTGTCTCTTTGGAAAAAGAATGCTGAATGCTATCAGTGTCTTTTTCAAACCACGTCATCATTTAGAAAACATTTCTATTATTTTAGAAGTCTGTCCCTTCATGCTCCAGTGCCCATTCCCCCAAAGGGGCATATCTGGGGCTAAGCAGAGGAAGGAAAGTAGAAATGGAGGGGCCACTGCTTTATTTCTTCTTCCTGGGTCTATGACATTGCTGTACATTCCTACCATAAAAATGGCCACCCTTACATATACTTCCACTTACCATCTCCACCAAAACCTCCAGTGAGATATGGGCTAGGCCATCTGGGGAATCTTTGGTTGGATTGGGCTTCTGCTTTGCTGTAAACCAGCATCATAGAAAGTGGGAATCACAGAGCTGGAAAGGCTTTGCAGAGCTCTTGTTAAACATACAATTTCCAAGGGTCCTCCCCCAGAGACTCTGATCTGGTGGGCCTAGGGTAGGACCTGGAATTCAAGAACTCTGAGATGCTTCTCATCAGGTAAATTCCAGAATCACTTATTCTTATCTGGACCATTGAATTTTCTAGATAATGAGATTGAGCCTAGAAAGTAGCAATGACGTGGCCAAGATCCCCCAGCAAATCTATGTTTCAGCATAGACAAGCTCACTAGAAGCCACTCCTTTTTTTTCATTTCATCCCCTAAAGATGCCACATTAATAACTTAATTGATTAGTCTCCTGGAAATGAAGTTTTTGTATAAGCAAGCTCATCATATTGATCTTTAGGAATCACATGAAGCAGTATATGTCAGCTTATGTGATTTAGTCCCACATGTGTAGCTGCATAGACAGAAATGTCTCCATGGGTAGCATCCGCCTCTAGGATGTGCACATAAAGGTAATAAATACAGCCAGTCCACCACATGTGGAGGGATTTGCAAAAGCAGGACAAGAGAAAAAGGAGTCAAGCCAAGCGCAATGGCACACACCTGTAATCCCAGCACTTTGGGAGGGTGAGACAGGAGAACTGCGAGTTCAAAGCCAGCCTCAGCAACAGTGAGGTGCTAAGCAACTCAGTGAGACCCTTTCTCTAAATTAAACACAAAATAGGGCTGGGGATGTGGCTCAGTGGTTGAGTACCCCTAAATTCAATCCCCGGTACCAAAAAAAGAAAAAGAAAAAGGAATCAAGAACCATGTTCCCTTTGCTCAACTCTATCCTGCAATATTTGCAGTAAGGGGCTGGGGTTGTAGCTCAGTGGTAGAGCATTTGCCTAGCATGTGTGAGGCACTGGGTTCGATTCTCAGCACCACATATAAATGAATACAATAAAGGTCCATTGACAACTAAAAAATATTTTAAAAAAATATTTGCAGTAACCTTCTGTGTTAGTAACCTTTCCATCACTATAACAAATTACCTGAGATAAATTTTAAAAAGAGCAAAGGTTTATTTTGGCTCACAGTTTTGGAGGTGTTAGTCCATAATCAATTGGTTTGTTGCTTTGGTCCTGTGGCAAGGCAGCACACCACAGCAGAAGCAAGATGCTCACCTTATGGTAGCCAGGAAGTAAAAGAGAAATAGGAGGGGCCAGGGTCTCAACATCCTTTTCAAAGGCATGCCTTCAATGATTTAACTTCTTCCCATAGGTCCTGCCTCTTAAAGTTTCCACTACTTCCCACTGTGCCAAACTGGAGACCAACACTTTAACACATGGGCCTTTGGAGGACATGTCTGATCCAAATTACAGCATCTTTGTTTTGAGAAGCTAACTTTACTTCCTCCTGGCTCCTCTTTGCCTCTGAGAAATTTGTAATTTCTAATATGATGTTTTGGTCCATTTTCTGTTGTTACAGTGAAATGACTAAAGCTGGATAAAGAACGAAGTTATTTAACTCATGGTTTGGGAGGCTGAAAGTTGAAACAGCATAGTGCCAGCTCTGGTGAGGGGCCACCCCCAACTGCATTACCTCATGGCAAATGGCCCTGTGTGACAAGGAAAGATGAGATGGCAAGACAGAAAGCCAGACCACAGGCAGGAGCTAGCTTCACTCTTATAAAAACTCTCAGGAGAACCAACTCAGGAGTCCCGTAAGAACTACTTTAATCCCTTCTGAGGGCCATTCCCCAGTGTACCTACCATTAGGCTCCACTTCTCAAAGGTTCCACCAGCTCTCAACATTGCCACACTGGGGACCAAGCTTCTCAAACATTTCCCTCAAGGGACATATTTATACCATATTCCAACCATAGCACATGGTATATAGGTCCCTCAGCCTACCTTTTCCTATCATTCTGCCTAATTTCTCACCATTTCTCCAGTCAACAAATTCTCTTGCCAAATGAATTTATTTTTCTCTGCACACTTCAGGCTCTCCTGTAATTATTGTCTATTCAAATACACTGTCCTCTGGGCCTGGAATTCCCCACTCCAATTCCTACCCTTATTCCTATCTATCAAACTCCTATACATCTTTCATATCTCTATTTAAACATCACCTCCTCTAAAACCCTGCTTCAGTACTATGGGCATGGTAACTTGGTCTGCCTTCCTGGTTTGTGCAGTGCTTTCCTTGACTTTCAATTTATCTATTGATGTGTTTGGATTCTTCACTTAACTGTGAGTTAATGTCCTCAGGGGCAGTATAAGGTTTATCTATCTTGGCATCTACAGCATGTTGCATTTAGAGGTTGACCAGTAAATGGTGGAGTAACACAATTCTGAAACCTGTATTTCTAATTATAAGTATTTTTAAAACATTTTTATTAGCTGGGTGCAGTGGCACACGCCTGTAATCCCAGCACTTTGGGAGGCGGAGACCAGAGAATCGTGAGTTCAAAGCCAGCTTCAGCAATGGCAAGGCGCCAAGTAATTCAGTGAGACCTTGTCTCTAAATAAAACACAAAATAGGGCTGAGGATGTGGCTCAGTGATAGAATACCCCTGAGTTCAATCCCCGGTACCAAAAAAACAAAAAACAAAACACTTTTATTAAGATAAGGTTCAAATAACACACAGTTCATTCATTTATACAATTCAATGGCTTTTAGTAAGTTCACAAAATATTATTTTAGAAACTCCATACCCGGGCTGGGGTTGTGGCGCAGTGGTAGCGTGCTCGCCTAGCATGCATGAGGCACTGGGTTCGATCCTCAGCACCACGTAAAAATAAAATAAAGATATTAGATATTCTGTCTGCCTACAACTAAAAAATAAATATTTAAAAAAAAAAAAAAAAGAAACTCCATACCCTTTAGCTCTCCTCCACCCACCACTAAGCAACCACTAATCTACATTCTCTGTAGATTGCTCTTATGGTTTAGATTTAAGGCATCCCCCCAAAGCTCATGTGAGACAATGCAAAAAAGTTCAGAGGTAAAATGATTGCATTATGAGAGTTTTGACCTAATCATTGCATTAATCCTTGTAGAGAGCCCTCCCTGGGCTGTGTGTGGACCACCGCGCATTATAGCCATTTGAATAAGGAGAATCTGGTGTCTAGAAACGCCATTCGATATTTCGTCTGGTTTGACTGCCCCAGACTTCCGAAGCCCTGTTCAAGCTCTGCTAAAAGTCCCACACAGCACCAGAGATGGGCTGACCTACTGTAGCCACATAGCCCCTGAGATGGGTGTGACCTGCCAAGATGCCAATCAACTTACTGACTGCAAGACAACAAGAAGCAAGACTCCACCCTTGAAACCTTATCCCTGCCTTTGATGTATCCCCTTAAATAAAACGTGGGAGCCATTTTCTTGTTGTCTAGCTTCAGTTCCCGTGTGGACTGGACCTATCAGGGGCTACAACTTTTGAAACTATAATTCTGTCTTTTCTTTTGTACTTTACTAATTATTCTAGACTTTAATTTCACAGATGGCTTACATCCTCCTTAGCAGGAAAAAGAACCTCTCAAGGAGACATTGGCCATCTCCCCACAAATCCTCTGATAGGGATTAACTGGGTGGTAATTATAGGCAGATAGGTGTGTCAGGTGGAGGTGAGTCATTGGGGACATGCTTTTGGGGTATAAATGTCATCCTTGGTGAGCCCAGCACTCTCTCTGCTCCCTGATTGTCATGTCCTGAGCTGCTTTCTTCTACTACACCCTCCACTGTGATGTTCTGCCTCACCTTGGGCACAGAACAATGGAGTTGGCTGTTGACAAACTGAAACCTGTGAAACTGTGAATACCAAATAAACTCTTCCTCCTCTAAAATTGTTCTTATCTGGTATTTTGGTCACAGCAATATAAAAAGCTGACTAAAACAATTGCCTATCCTGAACATTTTATTCCTATATTGTCTTTTGTGACTAACTTCTTTCACTTAACATAATGTTTTCAAAACTTACGTATATTGTAGCATGTGTCAATACTTCATTTTTATGGTCAATAATATTCCTTTGTATGGATGACCACATTTTGTTTATCCATTTATCTGTTGATCATTCGGGTTGGTTCTATTTTCTATTTTTTGGCCTTTATGAATAATGTTGGTTTGAACTTCCATGTGCAGATTTTATATATATATATATATATATATATATTTAGTTGTTGGTGGATTTTTTTTTATTCATTTATTATTTATATGTGGTGCTGAGGATCAAACCCAGTGCCTCACTCATGTTAGGCAAGCGCTCTACCACTGAGCTACAGCCCCAGCCCACCAGTGCAGATATTTTTTTAAATATTTATTTTTTAGTTGTAGGTGGATACAATATCTTTATTTTTTCTATGTGGTGCTGAGGATCAAACCCAGTGCCTCACGCATCCTAGGCAAGGGCTCTACCACTGAGCTACAGTCCCAGCCCATCATGTGCAGATTTTTAATGGACATTTATTTTCACTTCTTTTGAATAGAACTGCTAGGTGTGGAATTGTTGGATCATTTGAGAACCCTATGTTTAACCTTTTGGGGAATTACCACACTGTTTTCCAAAGAACTGCTCCTTCTTACATTCCCACTAGGGATATATGAGGGTTCCAGTTCCTCCCCTTCCTGACACTTGTCCATCTTTTTGGTTATACATCCTGGTTGTTGTGATGTGGTATCTCATTGTGGTTTTGATTTGTATCTCCCTACTGACTAATAATTTTGAGCAGGTTTTATGTGATTAGTCATCATTTATACATCTTCTTTGGAGAAATGCCTATTTAAATCCTTTGCCCATTTCAAATTGGGTTATTTGCTTTTTAGTTGTTGAGCTGTATGAGTACTTTATATATTTTGGACATGAGTTTCTTATCAGATATATAGTTTCACAACAATTTTCTCTAATTCTGTGGACTATCTTTTCACTTTTGTGTTGCTGCTCTTTGAAGCACAAGTTTTTTGAAGTCCAATTTATCTTTTATTTCCTGATATTTGTGCTTTGTTATTATATCTAAAAAAACATTGCCCAACCCAACTTCTTCAAGATTTACTACTATATCTTTTTCTAAGAGTTCTGTACTATTAACTCTTTTTTTAAAAAATATTTTTAGTTGTAGATGGACACAATACCTTTATATTGTCTATTTATATGTAGTGCTCAGGATCAAACCCAGTGCCTCATGCATGTGAGGCAAGCTCTCTACCCCTGAGCTACACTCTCAGCCTCTGTTAACTCTTATAGTTAGGTAAGTGATGAATTGAGTTAATTTTTGTGAATGGTTTGAAGTGGTGATCCAACTTCTTTTGCCTGTGGATATCCAGTTGTCCCAGCACCATTTATTGAAAAGACTATTCTTTCCCCATTAAATTGTCGTAGCCACTGCGCAACATCAAGTGACTATGAATATGAGGGTGTGTGAACTTTCAATTTTCTTCTGTTGAGATATGTATCTATTTTTCTTTTTTAAAAATATTTTCTTAGTTGGAGATGGGCACAATATCTTTGTTTTATTTATTTATTTTTATGTGGTGCTGAGAATCAAACCCAGTGCCTCACATGTATTGGGCAAGCGCTCCACCACTGAGCTACAGCCCCTGCCCCTATATATCTATTTTTCTATCACCAATCACTTAAAACTGTGTATCTTTAAGTATGGGTTGAAAGATTTTGTATTTGTAAATAAAGTTGGAGGGAATGAAATTTGAAGTTAAAGAGTCCTTCAAATTACAGTAAGCTCAAGGTCCTCAGAGAAACTCTGGCCTCAGGGACACAAGGCAGTGGGCTTCTATTGCTGAAGGCCTACACTTGGATGCTGACTGATGAAATCCTGGATCACCCCTTCTTTGGAAAGGTATGTACCCCCTTGTTCAGCAGGCTAACTTTTCCTAGAGAGTCCCACTGAAACCTTACTTTCTTCTATTTCAAAACAAACCCTACCCTATCCAAATCTTTCCCTTATATATTCATATTTTGAGTTTCCCATTCGAAATTAATATTTCAAGTGTCCCAGTATATTCGGTGTGGTTTTCAGTAGGGTGTAATTCATCTTTTCAAAATATACTTATTGAGCATCTTCTCTGAACCAGATTTTGATATTGACTCAGAGGATACAGCGGTAAACAGAACAAAAAAATGCCTTGCCTTCAAAGAACCTACATTTTAGGGGAAAAAATAAGGAATAATCAAGTAAACTCAGGTTTAAATAAAATAATTCCAGATAGTAAGAAAAGCCATATAAAAAGAAAGAGGGGGTAACAAGATTTCAAGTGAAAAAAGGATCCTATTTTAGATAGGCTTGTCAAAGACAGCCTCCCCAAGAGGATGCTATTCGAGTGAGTACTAAGGGTTGAAGAATGAGCCACGTGAAGATCTAAAAGGAAAGTAATTGAGGCAGAGTAACAGCAGCTATAAGCTCCAAGAAAAGTATATGGAGCAGCGAGTAGGAAAATATGGCTGCGGCAGAGTGAGCGAGGAAGAAGGGGTAGGAGCATGAGGTCAAAGAAGAAGCCGCAGGCCAGATCATGCAGCACTTTGTAGACCAGAATGAGTAGTTTAGATTTTATTCTAAAAGTAAGGGAAAGCCCTTGGAGAGTTTAAGCAAGGCAGTGATGTGATCCGATTTACACTTTAAAGTCAGCACTCTGATAAGAAGAAAACAGATGAAAATCCGTATGACCTTGAGTTAGGCAAAAATGTCTTAGGTACAACACACAGAAGCTTGATTCATTAAAGGAAAAATATTGAAAAATTGCATTTCATAAAAATTAAGGATCTCTGTTCTCTGAAAAACATTGTTTACAGGATTAAAAAACTAAGGCACAGTGGGTCTGGCATATAAAGAGCCTGAAAAGTTACCACTGCATGCTAACTATAAATAAAAAGCCGAACAATGAAAAATTTTCACTGAAAAATGAAGAGTTCTTTTCAAATCCACAAGAGAAATGAAGTCACAGGCAAACTACCACCTCTAAAACTAGAGATTAAGAGGATGATGTGGACACAGAGAGTCACAAAGTACTCGTGCAGAAACACCTCTGTAGGAAGCAGAACAGGGTAGAAAAACTTAAACTGTAATTGACAAGTTTTTGGAGGCTCCATGTGGATGAGTCTGTGAGTCAAAAACTCCAGAGGACCCAGTTATGGGACTGGGGAACAACTTTTGTGAGTCTTTCCTCCTAGAGTTTAGCAAGGTTCTCACAATGAATACTGGAGAAAAAGTTCCCCATTTGTTTGACAGGGCTGGGAAAGGAACATTCTGACATGTAATCATGTGTTGCTTAACAATGAATACATTCTAAAATATGTGTTGATAGGCCTTTGTTTGTTTGTTTGTTTGTTTTGGTACCAAAACAAACTCAGGGGTACTCAACCACTGAGCCACATCCCCAGCCCTATTTTGTGTTTTATGTAGAGACAGGGTCTCATTGAGTTGCTTAGCGCCTTGTTGTTGCTGAGGCTGGCTTTGAACTGGTGATTCCCCTGTCTCAGCCTCCCTAAGTGCTGGGATTACAGGCATGTACCACTGAGCCTGGCCCATTTTTTTTGTTGTTGTAGGAATATTATAGTGTTCTTTCACAAACCTAGACAGTATATATCAATCACCCCATGTGACCTTGTGATGTAATCAAGAGGTGAGATATGGGTTGGGGGTGTAGCTCAGTGGCAAATCATGTGCTTAGCGTGAGTGAAACCCTGGTCAGTCTCCAGCCCCAGGGGATGTGGGCATGGGAGTGATGAGGTATACACAAGATGCAAGGTGTTGCTATTAGTGTAACATGGCATATTATTTTACAGTAGACTTTTTTTTTTCCTCTTTGTTCACAGTGCTGGGGGTGAGCCCACAGCCTCATGTCTGCTAGGCAAGTACTTTATCCCTGAGCTATACCCCCAGCCCTACAATAAAAATTTTTATGGGCTGGGGTTGTAGCTCAGTGGGAGAGCGCTTGCCTTGCATGCGTGAGGCCCTGGGTTCGATCCTCAGCACCACATACAAAGCAATAAAATAAAGACATTGTGTCCATCTTTAAAAAAAAATTTTTTATTTAATAAATGGAAGAAGTACACTTTAAAGTAATAAATACATAAACCAAAGCCTGGGGCTGTAGCTCAGTGGTAGAGCGCTTGCCTAGCATGTGTGAGGCACTGGATTCCATCCTCAGCATCACATAAATATAAACAAAAAATAAGGATATAAAATACAATAACATTAAAAAATAAATAAATACATAAACTAGTGCCACAGTAGTTCATCATCCAGTACTGGGTATTGTACATCATTGTATGTGCTACACTTTTATAGGACTGGCAGTAAGCAGGCTTATTACACCAGCATCACCACAAACATGTGAGCAGTGCATTATACAGTGACATTATGATAGTACAATGTCACTAAGTGAATTTTCCAGTTCCATTATGATCCATTAGAACCACCATTATATATACAATCCATAATTGACACAAACGTCATGTTGTGATGCATAAATGTATACCAGAGCATTCTATTATTCTTAGCTAAGTCTGTCCTCAGGAGAAACGACTTACTGAGAGCTTAACCTGATGGACAGGGTTTTTTAAGAACGTAAATGACCTGAGACAAGGGAATATGTACACTACTCATCCTGTCCAATCTACGAGGGGTGGGAGGACTGAAAATCTCCCGTGAATTTCATATTCCAGAGGCATAGGCTCACAAAATACTGAAATCTAACCATAGGACTATCCATAGCTAGTCTCTTGCTGCTTACAGAGGACTTCCCTTTCCTCTACATTTTACCACGACATCACTAAAGCTCTATTTACCACAGTTCCTTTTACATAATAGGTCATGCAGACACATCAAGACAAAATTACGAAGCATACTAAAATTGTTTTAAGAACAGTTTGAAAAGCAAAAAAAAGAAGCAGAACTAACTCACATATTGCAGGAATGTTGGAATTATCAGACTGGGGATTTAAAACAACTCTGATATTCTTAGCACCAAAAAAAAAAAAAAAA